>JAOBBC010023376.1:0-21806 GCA_025388495.1 Curcuma longa
TGCATGAACGTATTTTATGTTTTATCTTCGCACGGATCCAATGGCAAGGGTGTTCCGAGGTTTCCGCAACGCAAAAAACGGTTTTTACGGCTCGGAAAACCCAACAACATGTACTTGTTGACTAAGGTGTTGTTTCGGCAGTAGACTCTTATCAGCATAGTGGTACTGTGCCTTCAAAAAATCTCTTAAGGGGTTTTTTGACTATAGGGTCGTTTCAGCGGTGGGGCCAGTTAGAAGAGGGCAAGAGTTCGAATCTTAGCGAAGCCGAGACAATACCCTCTTTCGTCGTGACCAACTGCAGTTTTTTGATTTACTTCTTCACAGATGGTCGTGGGACTGACCGTGTGGTATCGCTAGGTAGCATATTCTACTTTTTTTTTTTTGTGCAGAAAATGGTTTCACAATAAAATTGTGCATTTACAATTTTACTAGCGAGTTTGAAAAAGGAGGCCATATGCTTACTTGATCGATCAAATAGAAGAAAAAAAAATCCCTAAGATTAGTAAGTAACTTCTTCCTTAGAATTCTAGAGGCTATTTGCACTTGTTGTTTGGTGATGTATCTCCTTTATAAGTATAGCCATTGGTAATCCTCTTATCAACGTAAAGAAGTATTACGATTCTACTAGCTAGGGAAAAGACAAACAGAGGAGAAAAATAATATCTACTATATGAAAATGTATAACTAAGGATAAGAGTGTAAAACTCCTCCAACAAGCTTAGGAGCTTATTTTTGTTTCTATATAGTACTTGTTGAAGTTTCCAAATTTTATTAGATTCATGTTGTAATCTTCGTGATGGTATCTGATCCGACGAGAATAATCCGTAGTGACGTGGATGATGAGTAAGATCCGAGGAAAATCTCTGGCAATGATGTAGACCAAGGGTAAAGAAATCCCGATCTCCTTAAGTCATAATAAAAGCAAAAGAATGTCGACCTCTCTCAGAGGACAACAAACTCCTCAGTACCAGATATGAGGTCTTCCTAACCTTCTTCCAAAAAGGTCCCGACCTCTCCCCCTCTCGGGTTCAATATTCACGCCTCAAGCAAACAACCGACCCAGCAAACCCCCAATCTCATTTAGAGGTCGGCGCGTAGTTAAGACGACCTCTTCGCAGTTTCAGTTTACATCCGATCTCATTCGGAGGTCAAATTTCTTCAGCCTCTCTCCCTACAAAGCTCGGTCTCGCACAATAATCCATCACCGACCTCACTGAGAGGTCGGCAAAGGATTATGATTTAAGATATAAATTGATCTTGTCCTAACCTCGGTGTTTATATAATCTGATCTCATACGATCACAGTAGCATCGAACTGACATATACCAACCTCCTTATAAAGTCATCACGGGCCGCGATACTTGGAACAATGGTATATGCACTCCGTCCCCTTGCGACATGCTCAACAAAGTATAGATATCACATGCCGATCTCATGACTTGGTCCCGGCATCACATGTCGACCTCATGACCTGGTCCTGGCATCACATGCCGACCTCATGACCTGGTCCTGACATCATATGCTGACCTCATGATCTGGTCTTCACCTTGGGAATAAACCGCGGGACCTAATCTCCATACAACACCATAAGCTTAGCCAACCGTTTCCAGACAGGTTGGTAATTCATATTAAGAGCTCAACCAGCTCTGGGTTTCATGAACAGATACGCGCTAAGAGCTCGGCAGGACACTTCCCCCAGCTATGACGCACACAGAGAGCTCGGGGCATACCTAGCTTGGCTCATCAACCTGTCTAAGCTTGCTGTATACCTGCACATCCCGGTCACACATACAAATCAGCCATTATCGACCTCAACTATCTGGACAGATGTCAACAGATCATCACACTGACCTTTTTGTCAAGCCTAGCAACTTATCTATAAGGATTAGGATAGAGACCAAGTACTCCTGCTTGGTCCTGCACGATCCTAGCCGTCAAGGGAAGATAACTTACGTTATTAAAACCATCAGATATTCAAAATCCGTCATAAGATTGATTTGATGATCTCGCTCCCCCAACCAATTGCAAACGAAGAGATCCGAGGATACCGCTCCCGCCACCTCTATATAAACCCCGCAGGTATCACGATAAATCATCTTGAATTTTCTCTACACATTTTCACTTGTCTTTTCTGACTTGAGCGTCGGAGTGGCTACACCGGAATTCCCCGACGCCTTGCTAATTCGTGCGTTCAATATTTATCTCTTCAGGCCTTTATCATCGACGTGGAATTGCAAGTTGACGCGGCATTACATTGTCTGGTGGCGTGACTGTCGTCGGCATCGAGCCGGATAATTTTGACGCCGTCTGTGGGAACACTGAGCTAGACGACACGATGGTTAACACCAGACGCACCGCTAGCAACTTGGAGCCCGTCAAAGAAAGGAATCCAGAAGAAATGGTGACAATGACCAAGGATGAGCTGCACCAGACTGTACAGTAGGCGATCGATGCAGCCCTACGCAATGCCTCGATCCAACCACCTTCGATACTGGCGGGTCAAGCTCCGAAGGGAGGCAACGACCCTCACCTAGTGAAGAAATATCAACAAAGGCAGGCTCTACTAATGGAGACAGGAGGCATGGAGAAGAAGGTTCGAGTGAGTCACAAGCGGAGGAGATAGTCAGGGATGCCCGTAAAGGGAAGACTTCATTAAACCGTGTCGCCGACCTTCCTGAAACCCCATTTGTGCGGGAGATCTTAGAGCAAGAGCTACCCCGACACTTCCGACCTCCCCAAGTGGGAGAATATGACGGTTCTACCGACCCTGAAGATAATTTATGCCGCTTTGAGAACACCTGCTTGTTGCATCAATATATAGATGGCATCAAGTGCAGGTTGTTCCTCAACACGCTCTCTGGATCAGTCCAACGTTGGTTTAATAAGTTGTCGGGCTCTACCATACAGTCCTTCAATGACTTCAAGGAGGTCTTCTTGCATGAGTTCGCTAGTAGTCTGAAACACCAGAAGACCCCATTGAATCTCTTTACAATGAAATAAAAGCCTCGAGAAACTCTACGGGAGTATCTCCGTCGTTTCAATCAAGAAGCATCTGAAGTGCCGTCAACTCCCTTAGATGTTTTAACGAGCGCTTTCACTCAAGGATTGCTGGAGGGAGAGTTCTTCCGATCCCTCGTGAAAAAGCCCCCGGTTAGCTATCAGAAGTTATCTGAAAGAGCCACTAAATACATACACCTGGAGGAAACCCAGTTGGGTCGGCGGGGTGATCATGCGACCGCCCCTCCTGCTGAGAAGAGATCGATACCTCCTCCACCACAAAGAGAAGTACCGACCGCAAGCGGCCGGACAGAGAATTGCAGCTCGGCCAGGACCACCTGCTCACTACTGTGCGTATCATCAATCTAGTGGGCATAGTACGCAAGACTGTCGGTACTTGGCGTAAGAAATCAATCGGATCATCAGAGAGTGTCAACAACGAGAAATAACACCGCCAGGAGGAGGGTGACGCATGATGGAAGGAAGGAGTATGCGAGGAGATCAGAGGCGCCGAGCTGAACCTCGAAGGATCGACCCCAGACAAGGAGAGCGACGACCTCTTCCCGAGGCAGAGAGGTTGCCGGCGCCTGAAGACAATCAACAAGAACACAGGCCTCGGCAGGAACCTCTTCCAGAGGCTCACCGGGATCATCGAGAAAATCAAGATAACATCGCCCATCGAGGAAAAATATGTATGATTGCAGGAGGTCCCACGGATGGAGATTCTAACAGGGCTAGGAAGGCTCATGGGCGCCAACTTGAGACGTATAGCATCAGCACGAACCGTAGGATCGAACCAAGTCCTGCTATTTACTTCAGGCCTCAAGACTTGGAAGGAGTTACTACCCCTCATGATGATGCTCTGGTCATCCGGGCTACCATTGCTAACTATGATGTAGCTCGAGTATTTATGGATACGGGTAGCTCGGTCAACGTCTTATACAAAGATGCATTCGACCGCATGTAGATTGACGGGGAGGAGTTACAGCCCATGACCACCTCTCTCTTTGGATTCTCTGGGCATGAGGTCCGACCTCTTGGACAGATACGATTGCCACTGTCCTTGGGGAAGGAACCTCTGCGCAGAACCCAAACTACTCTCTTCACGATGGTGGAGGCTCCATCCGCTTACAATGTTATCCTAGGACGGTCCGTGCTAAGCTCCTTTGGCGCAGTAGTATCCACCTACCATCAAAAAATAAAGTTTCCAGTACATGATCAGGTCGGGTCTGTAGGAGGAGATCAAAATGTAGCCTGTAAATGTTATATAGACATGGTACAAACTGACCTACGGGCGGTAAGAAGGAAGCATAATACCGAGGTGAACACAGTACAGGATACCTCACTCCCGTGACCCAAACAAGAAAAAGTACCAGCACGAATAGTACTGGAGAAGCCTGACCAAGTCACTTACATTGCAGCCGACCTGTCACCAGAGGTACAAGCGCGACTACTAACCTGTTTGACGCAAAACCGAGATATCTTCGCTTGGTCACCATCAGAGATTGTCGGCGTACCCCCTACGGTGATGGAACATAAGCTCAATATAACTCCTGGAGCTCGACCAGTCAAACAAAAAAGGAGGCATTTCTCAGTTGACCAGGACAAGATCATAAGGGAAGAAATTGACAAATTGTTGAAAGCAAGGTAGATCAAGAAAATATAATTCCCGACCTGACTTGCTAATGTAGTGCTGGTACCCAAGCCTGGAGGCAAATGGAGGGTTTGCATTGATTTTTGAGACCTTAATAAGGCTTTCCCAAAAGATTGCTATCCTCTCCCAAGGATAGATCAATTGGTCGATTCCATCTCAGGATACGAGCTCATCTGTATGATGGACGCGTATCAAGGATACCATTAGATCCCCCTCGCTCAAGAAGAACAGGATAAGGTCAGCTTCATTACAGCTGACGGAACCTTTTGTTACACAGTCATGCCTTTTGGATTGAAGAACACAGGCGCCACATACCAACGACTTATGGATAAAGTTTTCAAGAAACAGCTCGGGCACAATGTAGAAGTATATGTGGACGACATTCTTATCAAGTCCCTCAGAGCTGACCATCTCACGGCTGACATGGAGGAAACATTTGCTACGCCTCGACAGTATGGCCTGAAGCTAAATCCTAACAAATGCTTGTTCGGCGTCAAGAGTGGATGTTTCCTCGGATATGTGGTTACAGAACGAGGAATAGAGGCCAACCCAGCCAAGGTCCGGGCTGTGCAAGACATGACTTCTCCCCGAAGTATTAAAGATGTGCAGCGATTGATGGGACGCATCACAGCTCTCTCTCGGTTTATCTCTCACTCCGCGGGAAAGAGTTTACCCTTTTTTAAGATCCTGCGAAAGGCAGCTCAATTTTTGTGGGACGAGAAATGCGAACAGGCTTTCACCGAATTGAAGCAATACTTGGCCGCCCTCCTCATATTGGCCAAACCAGACGCCCATGAACCCCTGTGGGTGTACTTGTCAACATCTGAAGAGGCTCTCGGATCGGTCTTAGTCAAGCAAGAGGCTCAGGTGCAACGTCCAATATATTTTGCCAGCCATTTATTGAAAAATGTAGAAACTCGTTATACTTCCTTAGAGAAGCTGGCACTGGCTGTCACGTTGATGGCTCGGAAGCTGCGTCCTTACTTCTTAGCACACCCCATCACGGTGCTAACGAACAACAGCCTAGGTCGGGTCTTACTTAATCCCAACGCCTCTGGATGACTCATTAAATGGACCACCGAGCTCAGCGAATATGACATACAGTATCTGTCGCGGACCGCCATTAAAGCCCAAACTCTGGCCGATTTCCTAACAGAAGTCATGGGTGGTGAATCAACGGAGACATAGAAAATCTATGTGAACGGATCAGCCACCAAAAACGGTAGCGGGGTAGGCGTCCTGTTATGTTCCCCCCAAGGAGAAACTTTGCAGTTGGCTGTGAAATTACAATTCTGAGCCACCAACAATGAAGCTTAGCATGAAGCTCTCCTCACAGGCTTGCAAGCAGCTTAGCATGTGGGCGCCACTAAAGTTGTGGTCTACTCAGACTCACAATTGGTAGATCAACAAGTCAAGGGCACATTCGAAATACGTAATGACCGGTTGAAACGTTATGCCAAGGCTGTAGAAAGTTTGAAGGCCCAATTCCAAGAAGTTGCCCTGCAAAAAATACCTCGGGCAGACAACCATAAGGTTGACGAGCTGGCTAGGTTGGCTAGCACGTTAACCACTTGGGAAAACTCTGATCCCATGGTACAGGAGCTACTGATTGCACAAATAGATCAAGCTCCGCGATCCTCCCGACCAGAAGACTGGCAGACACCTATCATTTCCTTCCTAACACAAGGTACTTTACCGGAAGACCCAGAGCAAGCTCGGATTCTGAAAAGAAGGGCCACTCGGTTTACTATGGTAGGAGAAACGCTATTCAAATGAGCTTTTTCTCGCCCCTTGCTCAAATGTCTCACTGCCGAAGAAGTCGACTACGTGATGCAAGAGATACATCACGGATGTTGTGACAATCATGGAGGAGAAAGAGCTTTGATTCGTAAAGTGCTCATTGCTGGTTACTTCTGGCCCACTATGCAAGCTGATGCATAACGGCTTGTACGCACATGTATGAGTTGTCAGAAACATCAAACCCTGATTCACCAACCAGACGAACTCTTGAAGACCTCCTCTGTATCATGCCCTTTTGATTAGTGGGGAATGGATATAGTGGGACCTTTCCCCCTAGGGCTAGGACAGAAGAAGTTCCTATTGGTTGCTGTCGACTACTTCTTCAAGTGGGTAGAAGCCGAGCCCCTAGCACACATCACAGAGAAGAATGTGCTCAAGTTTTTATGGCAAAACATTGTATGCCGCTTCAGATTCTTAAAAAGTTGGTCTCCGATAACGGAAGGCAGTTCCAAGGACAAAAGAATGATGTGAGGGTCTACAGATACTGCAAGCCTTCACCTCGGTATATTACCCACAAAGTAACGGACAGATCGAGGTAGTCAACCGCGAGCTTGTCAAAGGATTGAAGACAAAGCTGGACTACGTGGGGGGCTCATGGGTGGACGAACTCCCCGACATCCTCTGGGAATACAGAACAACACCGAGAGATAGCACGGGGCTGACACCATTTCATCTTGTCAATGGAGGAGAAGCAGTAGTACCGGTGGAAATAGGATGTCAGTCAGTGCTAGTGGAGACCTATGACAATACCGAAGAAAATGCTGTCCGTAGAGCAGCCGAGCTCGATCTTATCACAGAAACAAGGGAAAGAACCAACACATGACTCAGTATTTACCGGCGACGCATGGGTCAAATATACAACAGACGAGTCCGACCTCGCTCGTTTCACGTAGGGGACTTCGTTTGGAAAAATAGGACACCCATGGAAGGATTGGGTAAGCTCGAACCTAAATGGGAAGGGCCATATCGGGTTACCAACCGACTTGCAGGAGGGTTGTATTACCTAGCTGATCTCAAAGAAAAAGGATTGCCGAGACCCTGCCACGCCACTCACCTACGGCCATATCGTATCTGAAAGGACAGTACCAGTTCCCTTCTTGCAGTTTAAAATTTATGTCTAGCATTCATTTCATGTCGCTTGCTACTTGTAATAAATATCTATGATGTATTTCAGCTTTCTTTATAAATATCGACCTCAAAGCCCGCTCGGATCCGAGGCCGGCAACCTCGCCCTGTCACCAAAATGAACTGTTCACCTCTTCCCGAGCTCCACGCTCGCCAACATGGCCTTACGACAGGCCAGAATTCCGAGCTCCGTGCTCGATGACTTAGCCTTATGACAGGTTAGATTCCTGAGCTCCGCGCTTGTCAACATGGCCTTACGACAGATCGGAACTCCGAGCTCCGTGCTCGATGACTTAGCCTTACGACAGTCTAGATTCTCGAGCTCCCCGCTCGCCAACATGGCCTTACGAGAGGCCGGAACTCAGAGCTCCGTGCTCGATGACTTAGCCTTACGACAGGCTGGACTCCCGAGCTTCGCGCTCGCCAACATGGCCTTATGACAGGCCGAAACTCCGAGCTCCGTGCTCAATGACTTAGCCTTACGACAGGCTGGACTCCCGAGCTCCGCGCTCGCCAACATGGCCTTACGATAGGTTGGAACTCTGAGCTCCATGCTCGATGACTTAGCCTTACGATAGGCTGGACTCTCGAGCTTCGTGCTTGATGACTTAGCCTTACGACAGGCTGGACTCCCGAGCTCCGTGCTCGTCAACATGGCCTTACGACAGGCTGGAACTCCGAGCTCCATGCTCGATGACTTAGCCTTACGACAGGTTGGACTCCTGAGCTCCGCGCTCGCCAACATGGCCTTACGACAGGCCAGAACTCCGAGCTCCATGCTCGATGACTTAGCCTTACGACAGGCTGGACTTCCGAGCTCCGCGCTCGCCAACATGGTCTTACGATAGGCCGAAACTTCGAGCTCCGTGCTCGATAACTTAGCCTTACGACAGGCTGGACTCCCGAGCTCCGCACTCGCCAACATGACCTTACGACAGGCTGGAACTCCGAGCTCCGTGCTCGATGACTTAGCCTTACGACACGCTAGACTCCCAAGCTCCGTGCTCTTCAACTAAGCCTTATGACGGGAAGGAACTCTGAGCTTCGTGCTCGATAACTTAGCCTTATGACAGGCTGGGTTCTTGAGCTCTGCGCTCGCCAACATAAGCCTCACAACGAGGAGGATTTCTGAGCTTTGGCTCAATGCCTTCGCCTCACGAGAGGTTATCCCCCGAACTCCGCGCCCAAGGACCCAACCCTACAATATCCTCTAGCCGAATAAAATCACAAGTAAACTTAAGACCCCAAGGGTCTGTACATTACACAGCCCGTCCAAGACAGATCAAGTCCAAGATACAAAATACCCCCGGTTAAATACAGCTAGGGGAGTAGCGGCAACAACCATCCTACCAGTCTCCGTCCTAGTCATGGGGGTCACGTCCGAGGCCAGATGACGAAGCATAAGCTGGATCAGCAGCTATCATTTCATCCTCCAACGCATCCAGCCTCTTTAAGCCATCATGGTACTTTTTCTCGAGTCGCTCCACCTCTTGGACGACGTTGGTCAGTTCTTGCTGATACTTCTGAGTTTGCTCAGAAGCCCCAGCAACGTCTTTCTCGAGCTTGCACACTCTCTTGACGGTTTCAGCTATGGTTTGCTTTATTCGCTTGTTTCGAAGGACTGCTTCATCCCGCTCCTTCTCAATCCTTGTAACTGCACTACCATACTTGGCTGCCCGGAGAGCCCAAAGCCCCGACTTGTGTTTGGCCTCGTCCCTCTTCTCCCTAAGTCGCTGTAGGTGCTCCTCAAGGGTGTCGTCCATTAGACCTACTGGGGAGCCAAGACCCAAAACCGGAACAGAACGCAGATGACGAGGAAAACGGATAGCCTCCCTAATATATATCGGCCGCGGGCGCCTACACCGCTCTCAACGCCGATCAATACTAGCAAGACAAGAGAGGCACAAGAAACAAAAAGGCGGCGACCCTCCTTTCCTAAAAAGATAAACTACGCGGCCTAACACGGAGAAGACAAACGAGAAAGATGGTAACGCGACATCTCCTCAGGTCCTGTCATGTAAGCGTCAGAGGGTCACAGGCAAAAAACGCAAAGAGACGATGACGTTGGCCTTGAAGAACACATCTGTGAGGTAGGTACCCACGAGAAACAATCGTGACGGTCAACCGTGGCTACGCCGAGCTCGAGAAATGATTTCCCAAGGGCCATGAAAAAATAATAGAGGTCCCTTGGTCCGCATCTCGTCCGTAACGTTGGGAAGCAAAGCTCAAGTAAGTAGGACCTCGCCCGAAGGCTACGATAGGTTCTTCAGACAAATGAAGACATCAACCCCATAAAATCGATTAGCATGAATATAAGACACGATCACACTCAAAGTGTTTATTCAGACCAAAAGGAAAAACTTAATCAAAGATCCCAAGCAGGAGTGCCGAGGTTCTTTGGATCAACCCCATCAAAGACCAAAGAACATAGAAACAACCACAACAAACACTAAAGTTGCAACTAAAACGAAAGGGGAAGCCACTAACACACTTAAAGTTAAAGTTTACAAAGCGAGAACATAAAGAAAATTTCAAGGTCCAATAGTACAAAAATAATCAGATTCATAGGGCAAACTTTATCAGTCCCGTTTCTCTGACTCCGGGAGCTCATCCCACACTTTGAGGGGATCCAGAAAACTTAGATATGATCCTTTTGGTATTAGACCCGACCACACAAATTGCTTCCCTGCTCCATCAAAATCATATTGTAGCATTTTACTGGTTTTGGCTCCCAGTAGCTCATAGAACTCTAGAGATCGCAGGAAGACATTCTTCTTCTCCAACCATCGAGCTTCCTCACCTTCCTTCAGATCGGCCATCTCCTTACGAAGTAGATCCCTATCAGTTGTCATCTTCTCAAGGTCGGTGGATGATTGCTCCCGGAGCCTCCTCTCCTCGGTCAATTGAAGCTCTAGAGTCTGCTTCTGGGCGGTAATCTCTCATATCTCTCGGCGAAGCTCCTCTTGTTGAGCCAAGGAAGTAGACAGTGTAACCCCTAAGGTGGCTTTTTCCTCCTGTAAGGTCTTCAATATAGATTGGGAGGTTTGTAACTCCTGCTCTAACTGGAGGAGACGAGAGATCCTGAGCTCGGCATCTTTGTGCAGCTTCGGTAATTCTGAAGAAACTCTTCTAACCTCGGCACGGGCGTCCTCAGCCTCCAAACGAAAGGTCTCTGCATGGGCCCTAGCTCTAGCCAGCTCCACCTCAAGGACAGGGGTCTTTAGTTGAGTTTTGAGATCAGCCACCTGAGTCTCGAGCTGATGATTGGCAGACTCCAGCAGAGGGACTCGACGTTCTAATTCTTGATATTCTTTCAGGACCTGAAAGTAAACACAACCACCCAACTAGGAAGGTTAGTACTAATTCATAAAAAAGAGTCGGAGACACAGACATTCCTTAGCAAGTGAGCCATTTAGCAGCTGACACAACAGATCATTAGACAGCTTCGGCAGAATCTCTGTTTCATATCGTCGATAGTCTTCCACCGAAGTGCAAGCCTTTTCAGCTTGACCTGAAGGAGTGATCTGTGGAGATGGCCCTGAACTAGTAAGGGGTGCACGAGGGGGACGAACTGCTTGAGACTTTCTCGCAGGCCTCGCAGGCGCGCTGGGAGCCGGGGCTGTCTCAGAGGAAGTGGCCGGGGATTTTTGTTTGTTATGGCGTTGCTTGGTGCGAAGCTCAGGAGGAAGGGACCTCAGGGGAGAAATTGCCAAAGGCACTGGCTCAGAGGGGAGGACCTGATCTTCTGTAGTCTCGGTCTCAGGGATCTCTATAACAATAGCTTCCGGCCTTCCCGGGGCTTCAGAAGTCTACTTCCCTTCCTCCCTGCTCCTCTTCTGTGAGCGAGTCTCTCTGGGCGTCTTAGAAGTTGGGATTTTGGGCACTGGCTCATCTGGCACCGGTTCAGTCACTTGATAAGGGTCAACCTTTATGACTGTGTCGAAAGTCTCCCTTCAAAGGGGCCAACAGAGGCGTATATGTGGACCTGAGCCTCGGAGGGGGCAGGCAGTGGCACAGCCTCCTCACCCATAGCAGCCGCAGATTCTTCTATCTCGGCAGCATGAACAGGATCCCCCACCTCGGGAGTACCTGCTGAGGACCCCGTAGTATCCTCATATACCCACCAGCTGTCAGTAGTGGTAAGCTCCCACTTCATGTTTTTCTTCACCGAAGCGCTCAACATGATTTCTCCTATCAAAACAAGAAAAAGAGAAATTAGTTAGTAGTAAAAATGAACCTCAGAGGATACAAAAGAAACTTACTTAATGATGCGTCCATGGGGATATTATTTGGACTTAGACCGGCTTTGTATAGAAGGGCCTCGTTCGCTATCAGGACATTTATATCAAACTTAAGATCTAACAGGATCTCAGAGGTTGTGAGGAAGGTATGACTCAGCCCATATTGATCCAAACTCGGCTGAGGAAGGGGTTCTGGACGCCAGAAGGTGGGCCAGGTATAAGGTCGAGGAGGTTTAAGGAAAAAGTACTTGTCCTTCCAACCCTTGTGAGAGGTCGGGTATTTATCTAGAAAGTTGTGGCCAGGTCGGGCGGCTAGATAAACCATGCCTCTCTCTCCTTTCTTGAGAAAAAAGAAGTAATGGAAGGTGATGGGGTCTACAGGAATTTGGTAAACATTGAATATGATGGAGGCACTGCAGGCTAACCGAAAGAAATTCGGGGCAAGTTGATAAAGTGAAAATTGAAAGTAGGAGGCTAGGTTTTGGAGGAAAAAGGGTAAGGGAAAACGTAGGCCTCCTTCTATCTATCATCGGAAGAAGGTTACGTACCCCGGGGGAGGCTCGTGAGGTCTCTGAACACGGGTAGGAATTAGAATTTTGTGGTCGAGGGAAATGTCGTACTGGGCCCTGAGCAGGATCTCATCATCCTCGTTGAAAATGGAAGGCTTACAAGTCTCGTACCATGGGACTGGGGCAAACATTAGGCTGGACGTCAAAGGAGGCGAACTAAGAGAAACTAATGTAAAACCCTAGTCGAACTGAGAGAGACTGCTGTAAAACCCTAGTCGAGATGAGAAAAGGGCGGAGAAGACAACCGAAGGAGAGTGAAACTAAAGGAACAGCAGGTAAATGGAAGAAGAGACGCCCAGAGCGGAAAAACTAGGGTTGCGGAGAAACCTATGAAGGCGAAGATAACGGCGATCTGACGGGAACACGACAAGAACACTTAATGGAAGGAAAGAAGACTTACGCGAAGTGCGGGGCTCGCGGAGGGAGTTGGAGCAAAGACAACAGAGAGCAGAAAAACGAGAAGAAGAAGCTAGGGTTCGTCGACGCGAGTGGTGGGGACGAAGGAGGAAGAGGGGTTAAGTCAAACGGTCGGTTGATCTCAGCCGTGGGTGCTCTAGTCTTACATCTACGGACAAGAGCAGCCAATAAATAAGGCAGAAACCTTATCAGAATGACTTCGATTAAAATGAGGTCGAAGAGATGTTGGCAAATTAAGTTAACTCAAGTTCATTCAGTCAAACTTCTTCTCCTTCGATTTAACTAGGTCGGGAGGGTTGTGATCCGGCGAGAATAATCCGTAGTGACGTGGATGATGAGTAAGATCCGGGAAAAATCTCTGGCAATGATGTGGACCAAGGGTAAAGAGATCCCAATCTCCTTAAGTCATAATAAAAGCAAAAGAAGGTCGACCTCTCTCAGAGGACAACAAACTCCTCAGTACCAGATATGAGGTCTTCTTAACCTTCTTTTAAAAAGGTCCTCACCTCTCCCCCTCTCAGGTTCAATATTCGCGCCTCAAGCAAACAGCCGACCCAGCAAACCCCCAACCTCATTAAGAGGTCAGCGCGTACTTAAGACGACCTCTTCGCAGTTTCAGTTTACATCCGACCTCATTCGGAGGTTAGATTTCTTCAGCCTCTCTCCCTACAAAGCTCGGTCTCGCACAATAATCCATCACCGACCTCACTGAGAGGTCGGAAAAGGATTAGGATTTAAGATATAAATCGATCTTGTCCTAACCTCGGTGTTTATATAATCCGATCTCATACGATCATAGTAGCATCAAACTGACATATACCAACCTCCTTATAAAGTCATCGCGGGCCGCGATACTTGGAACAATGGTATATGCACTCCGTCCCCTTGCGACAAGCTCAACAAAGTATAGATATCACATGCCTCATGACATGGTCCCGGTGTCACATGTCGACCTCATGACCTGGTCCTGGCATCACATGCCGACCTCATGACCTGGTCTTGACATCATATGCTGACCTCATGATCTGGTCTTCACCTTGGGAATAAACCGCAGGACCTAATCTCCATACAACACCATAAGCTTAGCCAACCGTTTCCAGACAGCTTGGTAATTCATATTAAGAGCTCAACCAGCTCTGGGTTTCGTGAACAGATACACGCCAAGAGCTCGGCAGGACACTTCCCCCAGCTATGACGCACACAGAGAGCTCGGGGCATACCTAGCTCAGCTTATCAACCCGTCTAAGCTTGCTGTATACCTGCACATCCCAGCCACACATACAAATCAGCCATTATCGACCTCAAGTATCTGGACAGATGTCAACAGATCATCACACTGACCTTTTCGTCAAGCCTAGCAACTTATCTACAAGGATTAGGATAGAGACCAAGTACTCCTGCTTGGTCCCGCACGATCCTAGCCGTCAAGGGAAGATAACTTACGTTGTTAAAACCATCAGATATTTGAAATCCGTCATAAGATCGATCCGATGATCTCGCTCCCCTAACCAATTACAAACGAAGAGATCCGAGGATACCGCTTCCGCCACCTCTATATAAACCCCGCAGGTATCACGATAAACCATCTTGAATTCTCTCTACACATTTCCACTTCTCTTTTTTGACTTGAGCGTCGGAGTGGCTATGCCGGGATTCCCCAGCGCCTCGCTAATCCGTGCGTTCAATATTTGTCTCTTTAGGCCTTTATCATCTACGTGGAACTGCAGGTTGATGCGACATTATATTGTCTGGTAGCGTGACTGTCGTCGGCATCGAGCCAGAATAGTATCATATAGATTCCTTTTAAAATTGGCTTCATGAGAAAAAAGGTATATATTCATGATATCATGAAGCAATAAGTACTAAACTCTAAAGAAATGTCTAAGTAGCAATATGAGCAAATGTCTCTTTACGGTCAATGTTAAACTCATGCAAATCCTTTACTCACAAGTTTGACTTAGTGAAGCAAATAATGAAGAAGAATTAATGCACAAACACAACAGAAGATAAAATAAGAATAAAAAAGAGCAATAAGAGGTAAATATTACATAAGGTGGACTTAAAGGTGATGGATAAAAGATGATTTGGAACATTCTGTTAGAGTAATTAATTTTTTATTAAGGTTGATCAAATTCGAGTGGCTTGAATTTGATTTTGATATTTTATCAATATATTTGATGGTTGAGAGTGAGTGATCAAATAGATATTATTGATGCAATCGATATCGGATCAAAATTTGATCAATATGTTTGATGGTTGAGAGTGAGAGATCAAGGAGATATTATTGGTGCTATCAATATCAGATCAAAATTAACCAAGATTGATTTGAGTTTCAATGTTGGATGGTTGAGTAAAAAGTCAAGTAGATCAAGGTTAATTAGAAACTTAATGGTGAAAAAATCTAAGTAGGTCATGATTAATCAGATATTTGATAGTTGAAAGTCCAATAGGGAGTTGACAAGGGTGAAGTCCAAGTGGGCCATGGTTGATTGGATACTTAGCAGTTCAAAGTCTAATAGGGAGTTGGTAAGGAAGAATACCAAATGGGTTATGGAGGGTCAAATACTTAATATATAAGGTGAAGTCCAAGTAGATCAAAGTTGATCGGATATTTGACAATAGTGAAAGTCTTAGTAGATCATGAAGGATCAGATGTTATACATGTGGTGAAAATCTTAATAGGTTATGGAGGACCGAATATTAGTCACAAGATAGAAAGTTCAAATAAGTCAAGGAAGATCGAATCTTTAACAATAGTTAAGTTCTAGTAGGTCAAGATTGATGGAATGCTAGACATGAGAGGAGAAATCCAAATAAGTTAAAAATGATCGAATGCTTGACATAAGTAAAATCTTGCCAGGTCAGTTGACCAGATGCTAGGTAATGGTGAAGTTTCGACAAGTCAATGTCGACTAGATGCTAGACAAAAGAAGTCTCAATAAGTCAAGGGTGACCGGATGTTAGATAAATGAAGTCATGGCAGATTGAGATCAATAGGATATTAGGTAAAATAAGTAATCATCCTTAGTAATGTTTGTGCAATTAATCTCAGGTTAAAGTTGACCAAGTTAACCAAGTTTGAGTTGACTTAGTTGGAGAGTTTCGATGTTTGACCAATATAATAGAGTTTAGCCAATGTGGTAGATGTTGAAAATATGATGTTTGATCAAGATGGTAAAGGAAAAGTCAAGTAGGTTACAGTTGATTGGGTACTTGACAGTGAAGAAGAGTCAAGTAGATCAAGGTTGTTTGGATACTTGACGGTGGAAAGTCCAAGTGAGTTATAGAGGACCAGACACTTGGCACAAAGAGAAAAGTCCAAGTGGATCATGGCTAACAGGATACTTGATGATTGAAAGTCCAACAAGAAGTTGGCATGAGACGGAAAATCTAAGTGGATTATGGAAAATTGGACATTTGGCAAGAGGAAGAAAGTACAAGTGGGTCATGGTTGATCGGACACTTGATGATCAGAAGTCCAACAAGGAGTTGGTACGAGACAAAAAGTCCAAGTGGATTATGGAAGATAGGACACTTGGCATGAGAAGGAAAGTCCAAGTGGGTCATGATTGACCGAACACTTGGTGATTAGAAGTCCAATAGGGAGTTGACATGAAATGGAAAGTCTAAGTGGATCACAATTGATCGGACATCTATCGACGACGGAAGTCCTAACATGTCATGATTGACTGGATAGTAGACATGAGACAAGAAGTCCAAACAGATCAAGGAAAATTGGATGTTTGAAAATAACAAAGTCCCAATATGTCAAGGTTGATTAGATATTTGGCAATAGAAAATCTCGATGAGTCAAGTTGTTAGGACCTATATGAGCTAGAGGGAGGTGAATGGCTTCATCTTATTCTTGTGCTCATCTACAAAGATTCATACGATGGGGAAACAAAATACAACACAACAATGTAAATATATGCACAACAAACCAATTTTACTTGGTTCGCCGTCTTCTGAGGTGACTACTCTAAAGCCTAGTCCTATCGATCTACCATCACTATCCTTCTCCTTCTTGGATGCCTTCCGGAGGTGGAGAAGACTATTACAACATCTGTTGTTACAAAGGAACACAAAAATGAAATATAAAACAAATACATAAACACAAATGAAAGTTACAACTTTATAAGTGAATTTTACTTTGGATTGTTGTTTGTCACTTTTGATTACCTCTTGATAGTAGAAAATGCAGCAGCACTTGGACCTCAAACCTCTAAGGACTGCACCTTTGATTTGCCTCAAAACTCTCTTTTGTAGGGTTGCATTTGAGCTTTTTTCCACCTAACGATCCATTGTTTACCTTCATCAATCGATTGTCATCGAATCTAATCATTTAAACCTGCAAAATGGCTCTTTTTTACCTTACCTTACCAATCAATTGCCATTGAATTCGACCATTTAAACAATTGTTGCACCTACCAATCGATTGATAATCCATATCAATTAATTACAGCACATTCTATATGCTGCTACAATGCTATCAATCGATTGTTGAAATCAAGTAATCGATTGGTAGCCATCAGTTCAACTGGCAAGTTCAATCGGCCAGTTCAACTGGCCAATTGAGTTACAAGCCTTCTTCCTCACAATCAATTGTTACTTCTATTTTAGCCTTTTTAAAGCTAAATGCTCTATTGGTGCAGTTTACCTCCAGGATTTTGATATTTGACAATATACTTAAGTCTGGTTAGTTTAACCTAGGGTTGATCCAAATAAGGTTTAATATTTAAATGTGAGTGAAGTCTAGTTAGGTCAAAGTTGATCAGATGACTAGTAAGAGAAGTCCTACTCTGAAGCTAGGTAAGGAAGTCCTAGTCAGTAATACTGGGCAAGAAGTCTTGACAGATTAAAGACACCAGACGAGAAGTCTAGGCGGGTCAATGGATTGGACATCTAACAGGTCGATGAGTCAGCGAGGATCAGACATCGAAAGCAAAGTCTTAGGGGGGGTCAGAGGATCGAATGCTGAGCAAGAAGTCCAAGCAGGTCAAGGGTGATAAGATGTTTGATAGGTGGGAAGTCTACCGAGTAACTAGTCTTAACTGAAGGTTAGGCAAGGGTAAGTCCAAGTAGATCAAGGGTGATCAGATGTTTAACAAAAGAAAATCCTAAGAGAGTAATCTTTAGGTAAGCCTAGTAGGTTAGACCTACAGGGTAAGACTTAGGTAAGCTTAGTAGTTCAGACAAACTACAATAAGGCTAAGGTTGCTTACTTGTTTGTTGTATATTTATCTTGTAGGAACTAGGAGTTGGAAGCAAGACTAAGGAAGCATAATAGAAGCAAACTAAAATAGCTAAATCAAGCTCAGAATCAACTTAGATCAAATCTAGTTGAACCAGCTCCGGGTGCCCGGATCATATTCTAGGCGCCTGGACAATCCAAAGGCCCTAGTTTGGTCCAAGCGCCTTGACTAGGGTAGCTCTGGGTGCCTAAATCTCATTCTAAGTGCTCGGATGGTCCAATCACACTAGGTTGGTCTAGGGGCCTGGACCAAGATGAGAATTGGTTTAGATAAAGACCAAAAGAGCTGGATCAGATTGAATTGGTTTAGGGCGTCTGACAAGGGATTCAGACATCTAAAAGAGTCTTTATAAGACTTATACAAGCAACATCAAAGTATAATCAATTCACAACTACTCTTAGACTCTGTGGTGCTCGTGAACGTGACCGAAGCCCTACTCGTGTGACTGAGGAAGTTCTAGGAGGGGTGCGCTATACTCGGGACTTCCAGATCTGCTTGACTCAAATGCTTGTGCTTATTTTATCTTACTATTTACACTTTAAAATTTTTCATTATACTTTGACTATAAGACAGATCTCTCTGCCTCCGGAAAGGAGAACAATAATGGATCTGGATGTACTAACCCTGGAATGTACATAGGCCTTGGATGTAACCCTGGGGGGTTGGAAATCAAGTAAATCTACGTGTCATGTTTTGTATTTTTAATTCCATTGCCAATTTTCTATGATAGAATTGAATGATCAAGGTTCACCCCCCCCCCCTCTCTGGCATGCATCGGTCCTACACGCTCTCATCTGGCTTAGTATCCAATTGACCTCAACACACTACAACTTTCCATTACCCAATATTCAATCAACCTTGATATATTGGGACTTCATCATTACTTAGCATCCGATCACTTTTGGCTTGCTTGGACTTCATCCATGTGTCAAGTGCCCGACTTTCATGATCTACTTGGAGTTCATGTCTTGCCAACTCCTTATGGACTTTCCTCATTGTTGAGTTCCCGATTTTCCATGGCTCACTTGAATTTTTCTCTTATCAATTCACTATTAGACTTCTGACTAAGTGTCTAGTCAATCATAATCCACTTGAATTTTTTTTCATATGTCAAGTAGACAATCAATCATAACTCACTTGGCTTTCATCATCTCTAATCACTAAGTATTCGATCAACATTGATCTACTTGGGCTTTTCTTTTCTTGTCAAGTATCTGATCAACTCGACCTACTTGATTCTTTACTCAAACACACACTATTTGCACAACCATACTCATCATGTCAAGTTTCCAATCAACCTTGACTTACTTGACGTCTTACTAGACCACTTAACATATTGATTAAATATCAAAATCAAATATTGAAATCTAGCTAGAGTCAACTCGAGCTTGGTTAATCATGACTGGAGGTCGATTGCACTAACAAAGAGTGATCAGATGTTGAGTGAAGGAAGTCCTAGTAGATTGAAGTCAACTAGATACTAAGCAAGACGAGATTCAACTTTGAAAATGTTGACACAAGGTAGCAATTGATTATCAATTGTTAAACCCTAAATCACAAAATTTAGTGTTTAAAGGGGGTTTGCTGATCTAGCGATCAATTGGTGGCAAGCAATCGATTGCTGAAATGTAATAATAGATTGGTAAATTGTGTTGGGTAAATAGAAGCTTTACAAATCGACTATCCAATATGACTGGAAGCAAGTAATCAATTGGTATGTCTCAACAATCGATTACTAGATAATAATAGTGGTTTTGCAAGTGTAAACAGTCGAATTATAGCAAGGCAATCGACTGGTGAAGGTAAGTAATCGATTGTTAAGTGAAAATCAACCTAAATGTAACCCTATAAAAAAGGGTTTTGAGGTCATTTGAAGGAGCCAGTTTTGATAGGTTGGAAATGAAGTGTTGCTGTGTTTCCTACCACCAAGAGGCATTCCAAAGCGATAAAAGA
Organism: Curcuma longa; assembly: GCA_025388495.1. Lineage (NCBI taxonomy): Eukaryota > Viridiplantae > Streptophyta > Magnoliopsida > Zingiberales > Zingiberaceae > Curcuma > Curcuma longa. Next base: position 20,008 of record JAOBBC010023376.1, read on the forward strand.
GAACGCAACACAAAGTTTATTGTGTAAGTTATTTTAGATTTCATTTGTATTTGAATACTTGTATTACTTGTATTTATTGTGAAATCAAGTTGTAAGAGACTTCTCCGCCTCTGAAAGATATTCGAGTAGGAGAAGGATAGTGGGGCAGTCATTAGGACTAGGACTTGGGCGTAGTCTCCTTGGGAGGCGATGAACCAAATAAAATCAAGCGTGTTAACATTTTATATTAGGCATCGAGTTTGTTTCAAGTTTTCGTTGAGCATTCAAACGAAGAGCACTCAATATTGAGATGAAGCAATCGAAGCTATTCTCACCCCCTCTAACTATAGCATGAATCCTAACAAGTAAGATTGAAACAGAGGTATCAATCAGCTGACTCCTAAATCATGATCTGGGGGTTTCGGGTACTGTTGTGGTATAAGCAATCCATTAATGTATTTTATCAATCGACTGCTTAGTCAAGCAAAGGGCTCAGTGATTGAGAAGGTTTGTAGTATGATCAATTAACTGTTAGGTGACAGTAGTCAACTGTTGCATTAGTCGAGTGGTGATGCTATTGGAGCAAATAGGAAATTTTTGAGTTGATTCGGAAACTCAATTGATCATCATCAATTGATTAATGGATACCATCAGCCAATTGTTATCCCTAATGCTGAGTTGAATGGAGCTATTGGGTGGAGCAACATTTGATTTTGATGAAAGCAATCAACTGATGGGAGTTATCAATCGGCTATTAGATGGTTTTCATCCCCGACTTGAAACCTATAAAGTGGATTTCGTAGAGGATTTCTGAGGTTGGTTCTTGGAGATTTTGAAGGGGAAGTGTTACTGCATTCCAAAGCTTTAGGAATAATCCAAAGAAACCAAACAACGAGCAAAGCAAAGATTACTTCACTTGTGTAAATTATTATTTACATTATATTTTATTTCTCTCTCTATCTTTATATTTTGGTTGTTATTTCTTATAAGCATAGGGATTGTAAGAGGTATCTATGTCTCCGAAAGATATCTGAGAAGAAGAAAGCATAGTGTTGTCGTCGTTAGGACGTTACGCCATGGAGTAAGAACTAGAGGTTTCAAACCACACATAAAAAGTTGATTTATTGTGCTTGTATTTTGTTTATATTATTTTATTTATATATTTGTTGTGTATTAATCTCTTGTAAACAAGCACATATGAACAATAAACATGATTGAAGTGAATCGCTACTCACCACTTCCCACTAGTGACATCACTGGTCCCAACACATCCAAGGGATAAAATTTTTTAATGAGATGGACTCTAGGATGTGGAGTATAGAGGAGGTGAATAGCTCCGATCGCTTCTTGTCTTGATCTTGTGCTCATTGTTTGAATACACAACAAAAACTTAAATCCAAAATCGATGCCACATGCACAACGCCTTGATTTTACTTGATATCTGCCTCCTTGAGGTGACTAATCTAAGGACTACTCCTAGAGATCCCCCTCCACTATGAACTCATTTTTGGATACCTTTCAGATGTGGAGAAGCTTCTTACAAGTTGTTCTTATAACAAACACAATAAGAAAAGCAAATGCAAATACAAATGAAATTGAAAATGACTTTATAATGAAGAATTTACTTTGAAAGCTTTCTTATTGCTTGGAATAATCTCTTGTTGATCTGGAAATGCACTAGCACTTCATCTTAGAATCTCCAAGAATCAACTTCTTCTAATCTTCATGAAACCCCCTTATCTAGGGTTGCAATCGAGCTGATTTCTGCCTACCAATCGATGTGTCTTAATCACCAATCGATTAACGTGGCAGAATGGTTA
>JAOBBC010023472.1:0-12499 GCA_025388495.1 Curcuma longa
CCCAATGATCTAAATGCGTTGATCAAACCTTGGTTTGATTAACTATGAGGGCAACTTAAATCCGTTTCTGAAAAAAAATTTATTCTGCAAGAATTCACCGGAACGAGTTTCCTAGTGTTTCCCAACAATTATAACCTAAAGATTTCCTCGGAAGGTCCGGTTAAAGGTTAACCTTTTATCACAAGGCACCCCGGTCATACGATCCTAAGAATCATTAAAACCACAATTCATCCTTATCCTCATAGACTCAATATCATTCATAGACATATCATCAAACAATCACAAGGCACAAATCTATAAAGCAATATGCACATATATATCATTGAACATGGCAAACAACAAATCCATATGTACAATTATCCATAACACCCGATTCCTCCTACATCCTAGAATCTAGAGGACTACTCCATAACAGAGAGATTACAACTCAAAAAAGATGTGAAATAATACATTTTAGATCCAAAAATCCAAGACGAAAAAAGGAAGTTAAACTTATCAATGAAGGTCTTCTTCTCCGCTTTGCAATCTCCTCGTTGACGGTGGACGGAGGCGATGGAGTAATCCCGGACGGATGGATGGATCCTCGATTCTTGCTCCGGAAGGTGGCTTCGATGACTCTCAATCACTCCTAGGGTCTCTCTCAAGGTCTCCCCCCTTTCTTAGGGCACTTAAGGAGGGTATTTATAGCTCCCTCACCCGATAGGCACGTCTTCGTCACACGGTCGTGCCTGGGAGGCACGACTGTGGGGTGTTGCTTCTCTGGAGAGTAGACACGGCCGTGCCTGTGGGGCACGGTCATGCCCAGTCAGGGTTTGGAAATCGACACGGCCGTGCCTGTGGGGCATAGCCAGAGGCAGCCGCAGCTCTGGAAAATTGGCACGGCCGTGCCTGTGGGGCACGACCAGAGGCAGTCGTGGCTCTGAAAAATTGGTACGGCTGTGCCTGTGGGGCACGACCATGCATGGTCGTGCCTGTTTGGCACAGCCCCTGGCTGTTATTCTTCTGGTGCAAAGCACAACCGTGCCCTGGGGGCACGGTCCCTGGAGGAATGAAACACGACCGTGCTTGGGAGGCACGACCCTGTCTTGCCTTGTCTTCAATTAGTTCTCTATAAGGCCTCACCTGTCGGATCGTCTTTGTGCAATAAGTGTATTTACACATTTGATAAATGTGCGTATCAGAAATAAAATAAATAATTAATAGAAAATTATTTAAACACATGCAATACATGCAAAAAATAACACTATACAAGGCATGACTGGAAATTAAAAATTTTGGAATAACAAATTATTCAACGTGTACCTTATTGATGACGTTGAGCGAAGTTGGCATCAATCGAGCGGTCCTTGTAAAAGTTTTACCTCTACTGGTGATCCTTGTCAAGCTCTCATCTGGACGATTTCGGAAGCCACATGTTGCGTCATCTTCTTTGGTACTAACCAATAATTGATAACGATTGATTTAAGAGAAAAATCTTATTCCAGAAAACACGCAACAATATTTATCCTGATCATTTTTAGGGTTTTCTATCACCGAAAATTTTCGACGTAGTTTTTAGTGGTCAACCTTTGACCACCAATTTAGGGTAAAGGATCGAAATCTTTTCGACGTTGATAGAATGTTTTCCGAAAGTTTCATAAGCTTCCGCGAAGATAGCAGATGGTCATCGGACAACCGAGGCTTCAGCGGCAATGATTGAACAACTTATCCAATGGTCGAAAATAATTTTTGACGATTGCACAGAGTTTTGAATACAAAACTCTAATCAAATTTGACGGCAAATCCAACATTGACGCGGCGGCAGCTCCACTCCATCAACCAATCCGGCAGTGACTCTGCTCTGGCAAATAATCTACAGCGGCTCCACGCTGGCAAACAATCCGGCAGTGACAACAACAAACAACGAAAAGGAGGAGAAAACTACATCCACCACCACAACAACAACTTGTAATTCTCGATCAGCCTCTGCCGCCAACCACCACAGTGAGCCACCCCGTCAGCCACTGTAGCCAGGCATCATCGTCCGACTACTGCAACCAGCCACCGCCGACAAGTGCTGCTGCCCCCAATTAGGATAAAATAAAGCATAGACTCTGTCTGGTGGCGTTCGCTCGGAGGAGAAGAATCAAGCTGATGGCGTTCACATAGAGGAGAAAACTTAACTAGGGTTTCCGGCCGCTCCACCTTCGCATGATCTCACGAGAAGAAGGCCATCGATCATACTTCTTCAGCGGAAGGCAAGCAGAGAAGAAACCCAACACGCACGTGATTCTCTAGCAGACGATGCTCGGGAGAGGCGAGGGTCGGTGCTTGACCCATGGACTGCGGCCCTCTTGCTACGGTTTCACATCGTCCCCTCCTCGCAGTCGGCTTCACCCTTAAATCGTGGATGAGATTTAGGGTTTTTCCAGCGGCGCTTTGTTGGGTAGATAAGAAAAGAAATAGATCACATGGCACGATCGGGCGAGGAGAAGAACCGAGCGCGCGTGAGCTGAACCGAACTAAACCAGACTAACCCTAATTACTGTAGCGAATCGGTACTGTAGCAAACCAGCTTTGTTTTGGTTCAAAACTAAATTGCGTGGTTTAACAATCAAACGACCTCTGATTTAACTCAGACCAATTTTGTTTACTTTGTCTTTACAAGATGAAGTTTCTCATCTCTTCCGTTTTACCAAAACATCTTTCATCGTGAACCAAACCAAGTTGGTTCAATTTGGTTTAAAATTAAATCATTTAGTTCAATAATCAAATGACTTCCAATTTGAACAAAATTAGTTTCATTCATTTTATCTCCATAAGACGAATTCCATCATTTTATCCTTTGTCCGATTCAATCAGACTTTATTTCTCTCATTCTGAGAATCTAATTCTAAAACTCGTTTTAAGTCCTTCGGAGAACTTGTAGTGCATGTGACTCAATAGATTCTCGGTTATGTTGGTCGTCCGTAATTAACCATTAATTGTGGAACGATCATAAGTGACACCTAGTAGTATATCATGATCCCCACTTGATCAAAAAATCAATAATTGATTCCAGAATAAATTTTAAATCCTTCAGCAGCTATAATAAGACGTGTAGCGTTCTTTTCACCGTCTTATACACGTTTAGCTTAGGATATGGTTTATGTGTATCAGTCCCCACTAGGCTAACTATATCACACCTAGCTCAAACTAGCTTTCTTGTCATGTGGATTCAAGTTACTTGTACATGTGTCCAAGAGTATCATACTCTTGATATGTGATGCTTTGGCCAAAGACTTTTAGTAACAATCCTGATAAGCGACCGCAGAGTATATATTTTATTTTCAAGGAGCGGTGAATCCTTTATGGACTATTCAAACATCTTCAAGCACTTCGATATATATTCAATCATCTCGGGTCCACACCTCTTTGGAGATGCTTGCTTAAGATGTCAAAGTATAAGCCTCCATGACCAAGGTGACTTGAATACCACAAGTGAAAGGAAACTCGCACTTAAGCTGCACTGAGATCTTCATTGACGTATGTATAGAACCATATGAAGTCTCAAGGCAGGTCACTCCAATAAGCTAGTTACCTTTAACCAACACTCATGTTTAACTCTCAACATCCAATGTCTCTAGCCAGTGAGATCAACTACTTGGCTAACTAAGGAATTTAAACTTGCTAGTCTCAACAGAATCGATGACGTCCATGCTCATCAATTTCTCGACTAGGGATAATTTTAATACATTCATAATTGCACATGTAGAGATGCTCACTAGTTGTGATCCCAGACGTCATTTTCAGAATAACTTTTCTGATTCCGACAATCAACAATGTCGTGGAATTGCCCATATAGAGCTTTTTTCCACTTATCGGAGTATACTCGGAGAACATCGCCTTATCCGAACAGATATGACGTGTTGCTCCAGTATCGATCCACCATTGCTTCTTGTTATCATCCACCATGTTGGATTCAAACACGACCGCAGTGAAATCCAGTTCCATGTCATCAAAATTTGCGACTTGGTTCGCAGCATCTTTCTGACCCTTGAATGGTTTCTTCGGGCGTCTACAGCCTTTGGACATGTTTCCTGGCTTTTCGCAGTTGTAGCACGAGCCCTTTAATTTCTTATTTTCAATGTCCATATCATGCAATATTAGTTGCATGTCTTGGATTTGAGACGTCACATTTGTAGAATCCACTATCTTGAAATCCAAAAATCGTCCGACGATGAATTTCTTCAATTTGGCATTTTCAATTTTATATTTCTTTTCAAGCGATTCCCACAAAGATTTTGCCGTCTCCATCGGACTATACACATTGTATAACGTGTTGTCCAATGGGTTGAGAACATAGTTGCGGCACAGAAAATCTCCGTGCGACCATGCATCATATTCAGCCTTGCTACCTTTCGTAGCGGTTGGCGGGTCTTCACGTAAAAATCGTACGAGGTTTAGCGTAGTCAAATTGAACAACATCTTCTGTTGTCATCAGTTGAAATCATCTCCGTTGAATTTTTCTGGCTTATTTTCGTGCGGAATTGTTGTCGGCGGAATGACGATCGAAACATCCGTCGAAACGTCGTTGGTCGTAGCCATATCAGTTTGCCCAATATCGTTTACGACTGTTATTTCCGGTAGCTCCGGGAGTACACAAACTGATACGGATCGTCAAGGCTAGTGTTCAACACTATCTCCATAAACGATATTGCTCCGCTACGGTGCTAACGGATAACAACAAATCATTCCCAAGATATAACAACGAACGTCTCGGAATAGTAGCACTACAAATTCTGAGACCAGCGAACCTTCTCGTAAACTTTTTGGACTCGTAATGCACTAGATGAAATGAATGCACAAGGAACGATGAGAATCGATGAATTCGATGATCTTTCCAGCATCTGGAGGGATCTATTTATACCAAATGAAGAGGTTGAATGCCTTTTGGGTGAGAGGATGTGTTCTTTGGGCTGGATCGATCTGGATCGTCCAATTTGAAGGGTTATAACCCTTCACATAGCCCACTTTAATCTCATCCATCATATCTGAAGGGTTGTGACCCTCAGATCTCTCTTCTTGTCATCAGCCGTCGGATCTGGATCTAATAATCCATTTGATCTGACGCTTCAGATTAAGTCTCATCCCAAGTGGTCAGATCGTGACTCTTCATGATTCAACGTTCCAGATCGCATCACATGTGATCCATCACACCTCTTTGATCAACAGTTGCCATCCATTGGCCTAGTCAGCTGTCCAGTCATCTCTCTTAGCCCACGTGGATGCCACATAGGCACTGTCACGTCACATGTGAGCCTGACACGTCACCCGAGTGCCACGTAGGCACTACAATGTCATCTGGAGCATAATTTAAGCTCCTCAATGCTCCTCGCGATGACGCGTAAGTGCAAAGTGCGCCTACAAAGCGCCCATTGTGCACGTGCACGCGTGGTAGGCTCACAAGTGCGAGCACCTACTCGCCCTTGAGAAGAGAGCACCTGATCTTTTTGTGTTAACTCCATTAACACAGCATCATTAATAAGGAAAGAAAACATATCAAAAATTTCTGATGTGAGACTATTCTCCATACATTTCCTTATATATAACATTAATTAATAATTAATATTATTCGGGCCGATTTTAAACAATTAATTTCTCATTCACCTTTAATCGGTTTTGAGCAAATTAATAGTCTAAATCTATTTACGCGAAATGTAGATTTCGATTTTGAAGTCAATTACGACTTTCATCAATTGATGGCATTCTGATTTTTCCACAAAATCGTATTGGTCCATTAAGGCCTCAATATCTAACATATCATACCCAAGCTATTTGTAGGTTACCTATATTTGTTTTTACTATAGCATGCCCACCATCACTTGGATGGAGATGATTCACTATTGGTTTGCATAGTTATTGACACAGCCAATGTCGATATTACTCTAGGTTAGTTGGAAATGTCTACGTGGCTTTATTCTAGGTTAGCTTGGAATCCCGAGTACCACGTGCGACTTGACTTTTCAAGTTCCTCATCCCACTAAATTTCCCAAGTTCTTCATATAGTTTGGCCTCTAAAATAACTTGTGTGATTTAATATCTGAGTCCCTTTGCCAGGTCTCCCCTCTGAGCACCAAGAGCTCCCTAAGCTCTCAGTTCTTAGCACTTGGAGCTCCTTGAGGTCTCCAGTTCGAGCTCCTAAGTTCTCCTCCCCGTGCATTCTAAGCTCCTCTAGTTCTTTAGTTTGAGCTCCCCAAGTTCTCCCTTTGAGCATTCTAAGCTTCTTGAGCTCTTTAGTTCGAACTCCCTGAGTTGTCCCTTTGTAGCACTCTAAACTCCCTAAGCTTCTTATGCCAAGCTTGATCTTTTAGGTCCCCCATTCTCCTAATAGCCTAGTTACTTGCGAGCTATAATTGGACATAGCCCCCCTCGATTCTCAACCCACAAGACTTATGACCCAATAGAGCTAGGATTTATGATTTAGAATTTAGATACAAATCCTTTATAAATATCCAAAGCTCAATAACCCTAGGGCTTAGGGTTTGAATAATGATCATTTATAAAAATTAAAGCCAATGGCATTACGAGTATCTAACCCCAATCTCTCTTGCTAGTGAATACTTTCTTCCAAATTTTTATTTTATCCACGACACTATCATGATTTAAACATCAAAGGGCTTTACTAGACAACTTCAACACTTTCTAAGGTTTATTTTCTTATTTGGAGATCATTTTGCATTTACATGAAGCTATTCAAAATTTAGGTCACTTGGTGTCAAGAAATTTACCAAAATCTCATTATTAGAGGGGGGAGTTAAAGTTGTTCAAGTTAATGTTCAATCTCCATGCTATTGCTTACCAAGGAAAGAAGCTATTATTTGTTTAATAAACAAAGAAGCTATTCTTGTACATATGTTCAACAATATGGTTAAATTTATTTATTAATGAACTCTAGTATTGCAACCAAAGATATTGGTGTAGAGTAATCAAATTTAACACAGATGATCATAGGACTGACTGTATGGAACCGCTGAGGTGGCAGATTTTATCTTTTGTTAAGTAAAGTAATCAAATTTAAGATAAATTAACTTGTGGATTTTAACATTACGAGGTATTTTGATTTATTATGAGCCATTTTGAATTTTAAGTTAGGTGTTTTTTTATTTGCATCGGAATGCAGCTCTTTTAGGCATAGAATGCCCTCCAAATCCATTTGAGAGATTAAAGAGTTTTAGAAATAAAATAGAATTTGTCAATTCACATCTATAACTGGATAAATTGTTAATTTTCTAACGTTATTTTTTATGACATTTATAATTTTTTATTAAGATTTTTAGAGATAAATAATTATTGGTTGACTCTTAGAGATACTTATAATGTCAAATAATTAAAGATTTCTAAAAGTAAATAGTTAATTCTCATTTAAAGAATCTTTGACGTGTAAAAGAGTCGTTCCATATGCTTTTAAAGATAATCTATTTATTATTTTTTTAAAAATTATTAATACTTATAGTCATAGTTTGTCAAGTAAATTATTAATTATTAAAAAAATGTCAAAAAATATTTTTGCTCACATATTTCATCTAGAGAAGTAGGATCAGTATGCACTAAAGGAGAGTGAATATCATTCATTTGTTTTATTAAAAATTTATTGTTAGTCTTTTAATTAATTTTAATTTGATTAGACTTCATTCACATCCAAACAACAAGTTTTATTTAGATTAATCCTTGGTCAAACTAACTAGACCTAGGTATATTATCAAACATTTATCGATTTAAAAAAATAAAATTGAATTTATACTTAATTAATATGGAGAAAGAAATCATAATGAAAAAAATTCAGTGAGAGAGAGAAAAGAATCACCAAACAACTACGACAATGACAATAGAAATTATAATGACCCTTAACCTTAATCGTCTAAGATGACTACAATTCATGATTTGAAACCGCCGATTCACGGTTTATCATGATTCAATATTATTATATTAAAAAAAATTCAAAATTATAAATGAATTAAAAAATGAAAGTAAAAAAAAGACTTACACTTATTTAAGTTGCCAACGTATCTATCAGGTATAGAAAAGTTAAGTAACAAATAATTGTCTTACCTTTTTACCCTTTTACCTTAAGAAGTGGTATTTCTATTCACTTTCGTTTCTCGTTCCTGTTGTATTCATTTATTCAGTATCAAATTTTTCGACTTCGTCATCTGAAAGTTATATCCCTTAAATTATTTTTCCTACTTTAGTCCAATCGTCGAGTAATACTTGGACTTCCAACGAGTCAAGAGATAAAGTCGATCATCGTTCATCCAATATGTTACTATCAGCACTGAATGCCTGTTCTATAACAACTGTTGACACTGAACAAGCTAAAATTTCTTTGACGATCATATATAGGACAGAAAAAGTTTGAGCCTTTGTAGCCACCACTTTAAGATATTGAAATCCGTTTCGCTATATGCTTCATTAGAATCAAAAGAAGTTGTAAAATAATTTTTAAGTTTCTGTGAAAAACGTGAGAATTCTCATGAATATTTCGTCCATTCTTTTAATAAAAGTTATACTTTTATAAGTTTTAAATTACTACTATTAGTATTTTATTTCAAAAATATTAGTTTGTATTTCATATTTTATACTATATTTTTTATAAATATCATATAAATAATTTTTAATATTATATACAATATTATTAGGATAAGGAGAGGAGAATCTTTAAATAGAATTAAAGTGTCATAATATAAAATCAATATTTCTTGTAAAACTTCTAATTTACATTTAGGATCTAAAGCATATGCAACTAAATAAATTTCAAGAATATGAAAATAATATTTTCCCCTATTTCGCTTTTATTGCTAATAAAAAAATAAAAATTCATTGTTACTATTTTCATTTAAAACTAATATTACATTAGAAAAATTCATTAAAATTAAGTGAAAAGTAGAATAATAAAAATTAGAAATTTGTTCGATTGTATCATTAAATACTTTTAAATTTTTATAAATACTACCACAAATATTCCATTAGTGTGAAAATAAATATACATTAGTATTATTAATAGTTTGTGTAAAAAATAAATATAATAATTCTCTATGTTGAAATAAATCTTGTAATAATTGATATGTTGAATTCCAACTTATTGGTACATCATATGAAAATTTTTTAGGTTTCATTCCATTAGTTTTAGAAAATCTATCTCATTATTTCATTATAGATGGATGTGACCATAAATAGGAAGTAGTCATTATAATTGGTTTAATATGATTTTATAAAATTTTTAATCCATCTTAAATACATAAATTTTAATCATGACATACACGACGAATATGAAAAAATAAATTACTAATAATAAATTGATATATAAATTTTAGTTTATCAATACTAGCAATATTAGAACTAACATTATCAAATGATATTGAAAATATTTTTTTGAGTTAATACATATTCTTCTAAAATTAAATATAATAATTATAAGAATGATATGTGTTCATCAAAAACTTTATAATATAATAATCTTTTTAGGGTATTTAAGGAGTTATTGATTCAATGGTAAGTCATACTCAAATATAAATGTATTTGCCAATACTTACTACAAATATCAGAACATAAAAAATTTTATTATTTAATCTACTAAAATTTTCAATTAATTTTTTCCTTTGTTTTACTAATTTTTTAATTATTTTTGTAAGTATAGTTCTACGAACATATTTAGTAGATATATTAAGAGATTTTTTATAAAAATTTTGAAAAGTGTATTTAGATCCAAAATTAAATGAAAGATATTCTACGAAAATAAATTTAGTTAATGATTCTCTTAATTTATTATCAAAATATAAAAATAAATCAAAATAAGTACTTCACTAGTGAAAAATCTAGATAATTGTGTTTGAAAACGATGAATTTTATATTCTATCAAGTGCTTCATTTCTACGTGTCGTTTCAACGACCTATAGTCGCCGTAGATTTAGAATTTATAAAAAATATTACAGTGCTTATATTTTGCATGCAATTCTTCCAATGAAAAAGTGACATTCTCAAAATGTTTAATAAATATAAAAGATTTTAAAGGAAGAACTTCCTGAACTTTAGAAATAATTACATCAGTATTGTCTTGTATTTTGGGTGTCAGAAGTTGCTCAGTCTTAGTATTAGTGGATTGAATGTTGAGCTCCTCATTCGGATTCACTATTTTCTTGCTCCTCTGAGATCAAGATGCCGAACCTCGTCAGCCTTCTTCCATTGTAGTTGGAAGTGGAAGTTGAAAGTGTATAAAATTGCAGAATTGAAAATGAGAATAGAGAAGATGAGTGTGGAAACAATAAAATAACTCTCTATTTATAGAGTTTGGAAAGTAACAAATATTAAATCATAGTCATTTATAAAAAAAACGATCAAATAAGCTCAACCATTGAAAAAATATCAAAAAACCTCCCTTTTATCGAAACCGTCGATTTTCAACGTTAAAAAAAAAGAATTGAGGGCCGAACCAACAGTTAACTACTAGTTTAACAATTTTTATTGGACTATAATTGTAATCAACCCGGCACCCCTGCCAAACCAATTATGGTTCTGGGGCAACAACTGGATCAATGAGTACTTGGTCCATTGATCCGATTACAAGTCTGGGTCAGGTCCAATTTGAGTCTACACGAGGCCACCTCAACTTCTCCATAGCCTATGTAACGCCATGATGTTGCAGTGTCACTGCAACCTCTCTAAAAGGTAGAGGCATCGCCATGAGGCTACTGTGACGTCTCTGTGATTGCCACAACATCGTGAGGTTGCACGACAAGACCATGAGGTCGTGGTGAGTTTGCAATCTCATGATAATGCCTCAATGAGTTTACGATGGTCAATTTCATCTTGATGAACTCATTTTTTCTAATTTTAAATGAATAAAAAAGTAAACTCAATCGGAATGAACATAACAATCTATAAATAGTACAAAGTGCCTTGTGTAATGTATCTTTTCTCATGTGAGTAATTAAAAGGGTGAAGATGCTCACCTCATATGCCTTTAACATCAACTTCACATTAATTTAAAAAGAGTAAATTATAATAACCAAGCAACCGGTTCAGATAGATTTTATTCCCAATTATGATTATTCGGATTCGATATTTAGAACGTATTTGATTTAAATTATGATGCGTAAGTAAGATCATGAAGAATAAAATATAATCTAATATTATTTGATTCGTAATATAATAAATTTATTTGATTTTATTATATTATTTTTAATTTAATAAAATATAATCTAATATTTAATTATTTTAAATTATCTTATTTAAATCTAAACATTTTTAATTTACTGTGTTTTTTTAAAATTAGGTCAATTATCGATTTTTTTATTTACTATGTCAATTCTTTCTCTCACTTACGCCCTTTCACCACCGCTACGAGTCGCTATTGACTGATACCTTTCCATCGTTAGTAGTCCACAAGCCACGAAAGAAGAGAACTAACACCGCTACTAGTCATTGTCGTCGCCGCTAACATCGCCACGGCCATTGCTGCCGACTGATACCTTTCCATCGCTAGCAATCCATTTCGTCTACTCCTTCCCCATCTCTATTCCTTCCTAATCCTATACTTTTGTTTGTCTATTTTTACACTTAGAACCGTGAAAATAATTTAAAAAATTTTTATTATTAATCTCAGAATCTAAAAATCTTAAACTTCCAAGATGATAAACGATCATTAGTTAAATCATCAATGATAATTTTAAATAAATAACTAAATTAAACGCATCCAAGAGTTTTTTTTCACATGTTTCACATGCGCTCCTAAGACTAAGTTGATAGTTGACGGCGATTAGAGTTCAAATTCATGTTATCAAACGCGATTTTGAATACTAAAGATAAGAACCCAGATAATCTGACAAAAATCCACCTCAGCTTTTCATCCATCCAAATCCAACCAAACAGGACACCAGGATAAGGTACCCAGTACACTCCTGAACGTGGCGCACCCTGGTGTTTGGGCCCACAGTTGTCCTCGTGCCTTAGGCGAATTGGCGAAACTGTGGGGCCTTGAGAAAACAATTAAGTTACTTGTCCCGGAACGGAACGGTACGTAGGCAGAAGCTGGGTGATCCTTTCTGCATCCTCGTGGATCGTCCAATTCGCCGTTCGAGCGGAGATCGGGCAATCGGTAGATGGCCATGGCGCTGCGGGCATTAGGAAGGAGGGTTTCGCATTCGTATAGGGGGTTTTCGAGTTTGTCCGAGGCTGCGAAGCCTCCCAGCGACGGGAAGCTCATCAATCTCTTTACCGCCATTAACCAGGCCCTCCACATCGCCCTCGACACCGATCCACGGTTCGTGCTAGATCCTTCTACCTGGACTCTTCAGTTTCATTTCTTTTGCGTGATCGTAGATTGCCTTGGGTTTCCGTAATAATCAACGTTTTTGTGTGTGTGTCTGGAAGGCAGATTTTTAAGAACCAATTTATTGTTTTCTTTGAAAAAAAAATCCATTATTGATGTTTTGTGTTCGTGCTGTTTGTTTAGAGGTATTTTGAATGATTTTCCTTGTCATGG
>JAOBBC010023571.1:0-12496 GCA_025388495.1 Curcuma longa
TCATTTGATTTCATTGTGAAGGTTTGTAGTTGCCCGACCAAGAGATCCCTCTTGGCTCGTCTTGATTCGCTTGAGCCCTCGTTGAGTTCAATGAGTTTCTCCCACAATTCCTTGGCTAAATTGAATGGGCCGACTTTGCTCAGTTGCTTCTTGGAGAGTCCACATTGCAATGTAGTCGTGGCTTTTGCATTGGCTTGTGCCTTCTTGCATATGGTCTTGGACCAATCTTTTGTAGGGAGAAGGGCTCCAGTATCGTCCTTTAGTTTCTCAAACTCATCTACAATACTGAACCAGTTTTCAATATCATTCATTAAGTAATACTTCATTCTACCTTTCCAGTAGGCAAAATCATTACCGTCGAAGTAGGGCGATCGTGCAGTGTTGTATCCCTCTTGAAACGTCATTTGATTCTTTCGATTGAATGTTGGTTCGCGCGAAAGGGACCTAGCTCTGATACCACTTGTTGGGACCGAGGCACATGCTAGAGGGGGGATGAATAGCGATTTCTCGATCTTTCCTGTGAAAACATCAACGGAAGCAAAATACAATACACAAAAGAAAGAACAATCGCTAACCCGTTCGATTTACTTGGTATCCACCTCTACGAGGTGACTAATCCAAGGATCCACACACAGCGAGCACCTTTCCACTATGAAACTTCTTTTCAAAGAGCACTTTGAAGGCGGAGAAACCTTTACAAATCGATCACTTCCATGTACAAGATTTGTAGTGAAGTTTAGAGGAAGAGGAATCAAGTTTATAATGATTGGAGTTCGTGCAAGAATATAGAAGAATAAATCACACCTTCTCCAATCGTCAAATTGCATTTTTATAGAATTCTGTACATCAGTCGACTGCTTCAAGGGTCAGTCGACTGATGGGCTTCAATGGCTCTTTAATTTGCATTTAATCTGTCAGTTGTCGCCCCAATGGTCACCTAGCAGTCGACTGCTCCAACGCCAGTCGACTGCTCACTCGACTGATTTTTCTGTGACTTTGGTGTGCTTCTGATCAACCACCAGTCGACTGAAAAAAATTGATCAATCGACTGGACTGTCAGTCGACTAGTGAAGAACTGGTCAGTTGACTGATTAAGCTGAAACTCCTCTTTCAGCTTCTTCTTCAGCCCTTAGCCTTGACGCAAGCCTTCAAACGCCTTCCACAAGTCTCGTGTCCTTCCTTGCACTAGCTTGAGATGTTTCCCTCAGTTTCATCATGCTAAGTCTTCCTTTGCCAAGAGGCCGCGCCTCCGGAACTTCATCCTTTGCCAAGAGGCCTCGCCTCCGGGACTTCTCCTTTGCCAAGAGGCCGCACCTCCGGGACTTCACTTTTGCTAAGAGGCCGTGCCTCCGGGACTTCACCATTTGCCAAGAGGCCGCGCCTCCAGGACTTCACCATTTGCCAAGTCTTCCAACCTGAACTTTCCTGTGAACTCAATTCACACACGTTAGATCACCAATATTGCCTAACATAAACTCATTTTAGCCAAACATTAAAATCTAATTTACTTGGGGCAAGATTACACCAACATGTATTAGGTTTGATTTTGCACATAACATGTTGTATTTATTGCTTCGACCCATAGGTAGCTATGAAGTGAATATTCATTCAACATGCTCCTAACAACCTTTTATAATACCCTATTCTTTTTTTTTCTACAACTCCATTTTGTTGTGGTATCATAGTGGTAGAAAATTCATATTTATACCCATTTTTTGAGCAAATCTAACTGATGTGGTGGGAATCTGTTACCTCCACGTGTCATGCGGAATAAAATTATAAAACCAATCCATCCTTAAGATTTGGAAACTAATAAGAAAAATATTTTGGAAAACATGAATAATTGGCACATGTATATCAGAACAGAATCTCGTATCTCATAATATTTCCTAAACGGACGCTAATATTTTGGAGATCAACTTTATAAAAGGTTGTTCATACCTATGTGCACAGGTATGCACACATCAACTTTAATTTCCCCAAGCCTTTAAACTCCTTCCTCCTGGCAAATCCTAACTTGAGCATCGGAGTGGTTTGTAGAGACCCACCCCTGATGTCATTCTAATTCTTTTTTTTTTTAGTATTTTTCAGGTCTCTTCATCTTCTCCAATAGCTATCTTCGAGGAATGTGCATGTCAGCGGTTCGTTGGCAAGTGGCTTGATCATCCACAGTATTTTGGCCGGAATAAATTAGCATCGTCTATGGAAAATCTGAGCTGAGATGCTATGATAATTTACACTGAAAGAATTAATGACAATCACGACTCCATCGAAGAGAAAAGATACGGTGAGAAAATCTTCTTTAATAGCATGCGATCCATCTCCCCTTTAGATTAAAATCCTAAGTTTCTTTTCTCCCTCGCCGATGAAATCTTATATCTTCGATCTCCTCTTCTCTCTTTCTCCTCCATCTCCCCTCTCTAATCGCCGTACAAATCCATATCACCCTTCGAATGATCTTCGATTCCTCGTCTCCCCTCTCTGGTCCCCCTCGGCCACTGTCTCCGATGGGAAGAAACACCCGAAACAAACGCAACTACTCAGTGACCCTTGAACCTTCCTTCCCAAATCTCGACCCAACCCGTCCTCCAGGACGCCATGGCGATCTTCTATTCTTCCTCATCTTCTTCTTCTTCTTCCTCCTCCTCTCCTATCTTCTCCTTCTCTCCCTCACTACCATCGAAGACCATTCCTCGACTTCTAATGACACCACCATCTACGATCTCCTCCCTCGGTACAGCCTCCCCAAGTCCTTCTCCATGAGTTCCAACGGAAGCTTCTCTGTCAATCTCAATGGCCCTTGCTACGTCAACTTCGAGTACCTCATCTACTATGAGACCAAGGTCTCTGATTTGGCTGGAGGTCGACGCCATTAAGTTCGACCTCCCACCTTCCTAGTATATATACTTCTAGGTTGTGTGGATCATGTGTAAGCTCAGCGTCAAGAAATTTTGAATAGTGCATTCTTGAACCAGGAATAAGGAGCTCCTAGAGGGATCTCAGGAGCTTTTCGATTGATCTCTATAGCTCCAAAATAACACACACATACGACAAATAAGTTAGAGAATACTTCCTACAAGATCTAAATGAAGTGTAATTTTCTAGAAAAAAAAAATAATTTGGCTATCACTGCAACTACGACGGTGTCGGCTTAAGATATATACTCTCTAGCAAATGTCATCAGATAAGGAGTTATTCCTATCATTATTGAAGTAGAGCCTCAACATTGAGCATAAGCCTCTCTCTAGATCATCAGAATATTTTCTTTAACACTCTTTATCTTATAATTCATTCATTAGATTAATAATCCTTATAGTATTGCTTTATTTAATATTTGTTCACTTGAAGTGTCTCTAGAAACTCTCAGGTGCTTTCAGAAACTCTCTTGGTCTCTAACTAGTAATATCCATCAGCAATTACCTTTCTCAGGGTTTGATCTCCCTAGACTCGGACATAGTCACGGACAGAATGCAAAAATCAGTGGTCTGTCCCATTACTGAGCAAATCTAAAGCGTAAAGTTGACGACGGACCGACCTTACCAACAAAGGACTCCGATAAATTTAAACCATGTCATCAATGTTAGAAATATAATATTGTCAAATATTTTTTATGATGATCCAGGATATTACAGGCATGAAACACCGAGTCTCAAGCTCGTGAGTTTGCCTTACGATAGGCCCAGAACACCGAGCTCCGAGCTCATGACTTTGTCTTACGACAAGCCTGGAACACTGAGCCCCGAGCTTGTGACTTTATCTTACGACAGGCCTAGAACATCGAGCTCCGAGCTCGCGACTTTGCCTTACAACAGGCCTGGAACATCGAGCCCCAAGATCATGACTATACCTTTACAACAAGGAACATTGAGCCTTGAGCTCGCGACTTTGCCTTACGACAGGCTTAGAACACCAAACCTCAAACTCGTGACTTTGCCTTATAACAAACCTTAAATATCAAGCTCCAAGCTCACAACTTTGTCTTACGATAGGCCTAGAACATTGAAACCCGAGCTCATGACTTTGCCTTACGATAGGCATGGAATACCAAGCTCCAAGCTCACGACTTTGTCTTACGACAGGCTTGGAACATCGATCCCCGAGCTCGCGACTTCGCCTTACAACAGGCCTGGAACATGGAACCCCAAGCTCGCAACTTTACCTCACGACAGGCCTGAAACACCAAGCCCTGAGCTCGCAACTTTGCCTTACGACATACCTAGAATACCGAGTCCTGAGCTAGCGACTTTGCCTTATGACAGGCCTGGAACATCAAGCCCCGAGCTCGTGACATTGCCTTACGACAAGCCTGGAGCACCGAGCCCCAAACTCATGACTTTGCCTTATGAGTGGCTTGGAGCACCGAGCCCCGAGCTCACGATTTTGCCTTACGATAGGCCTGGAGCACCGAGCCCCGATCTTACAATTTTACCTTACGATAGGCTTGGAACACCAAGCCCCGAGCTCGAGATCCTGTTATGGTCACTTCATCTATATGTAGCGGAGCAATGACACCTCATCAAGCATAGTCCAGTCAATCGGATTACGCCTCTTTCGACTAGAATAATTGGGGATGCTTATGATGTGGCGGAAATCTATTACCTCCACGTGTCATGCGGGATAAAATTATAAAGCTAGTTCATCCTTAAGATTAGAAAACTCTAAGATCGTTTCACCCAAAGAATAAGGAAAATATTTTTAAAAACATAAATAATTAGAACATGTATATCGGAATAGAATCTCGCATCTCGAAATATTTTCTAAATGGACGCTAATATTTTAGAGATTAATTCTATAAAAAGTTGCTCATACCTATGGGCACAGATATGCACACATCAATCCTAATTTTTTTAAGTCATTAACCTCCTTCCTCACACAAAATCCTAACTTGAGCATCGGAGTGGCTTGCTAGGGCCCACCTCTAGCGCCATTCTAATTCTCTTGTATAGTTCTTTTCAGATCTCTTCATCTCATCAGATGACTATCTTCAAGGAGCATGCACGTCAGCAGTTCATAAACTAGTGGCTTGATCATCCACAGTGTATTGGCGGGAACACTATCATTTTTAGATTCATCTCCATTATCACTTCTTAATCAATTTATTTTCTGATTTTTTTCATTTTCTACTCTTCTACAAAAAGCAACCAATGTTTCTAAGGTATGATCCTTATGTTTCAAGAAAAACAACCAAGTGTATCTAGTAAAACCATCTATCACAACCAAGTAATATCTACTACTATTCAAAGAAACATGATTATTACTATTAGACAAATCCATGTGTAATAGTTCTAATCAGTAGATGCACTCAAAATAATTTTACCTTTGTGGATGCTTTGATTTGCTTACCCATTTGGCATACATCACACAATTTATTCTTTTGAAATTTTAACTTTGGCAACCTTTGCACCAACTCTTTCTTTGATAATCATTTGATGTTCCTCATGTTGGTGTGAGCAAGTCTTCGGTGTCAAAGCCATGTCTCCTCTTCTTTGGACATGAAACATTTAGCAAACACATGAGTACATAGCACCATATCATCTTGATAAATGTTTTCCTTTCTATGGCCTATGAGCATGGTAGTGTTTAGTTCACTATATTTGATTAGACATTGAGATGAGTTAAACTCAACTATATATATCTTGAATCACATAATTGACTAATACTAATTGAAAGTCATGTCTTTCACTAATAAGTCATTTTTAATCTTAAATTACTAAGAAATTTTAATATCTTATATTCCTATAACTTTCAGCTCTCTACTATTCTCAAAAGAAATAGTACCTTTATTTTTATTCTTGAATGATGAGAATTTTAAAGAGTCTCCTGTCATATGCCTAGAGCATCCGCTATCGATAAATTATATTGTTGGATGCTCTCCCTTGGTGCATGCATGCTCAAACATGATGAACTAAATATTTTCGTGCCCAAATTTTAGATTTGATAGCATCAATAACAAATTGATTGGGTACCCAAGCTTACGCAGTTTTAATTTTTGAGACATTATTTCTACTTATTAAGGACATTGTTTCTACTTATTAAGGACATAAACTTAATTTCTTTTGTGTTTTGGTTTGTATCCTAATCCTTCTTTGTTATAAATAGTCCTTTGAACTCTTAGAATCATGTCTAAATGCTTGGAACTTAAGGTAACTTTTCTAATGTATTTATAAGATCATCTACTTACAATTTTAGAGATGCATTTTCATTCTTGAGCTGATCAAGTTTACTAGTAGCATTTTTATGATGCATACAAGTCTCACATGACACATTTTTATCTCTAAATGACTTCAATTCATTTTGTATTTCTTTAACTCTACCTTTTGATTTAGATAAAGCATTTGTTAAGCATGCTATGGTAGAGTAGAGTTTATCTAATTTAGAAGAAGTTACCTCGTCATCACTAGATGATGATTCACTTGAAGAATCTGCATCTTCTCTAAGAGTTTCTTCTTCATCTTCACTGCTCTCAACATTATCCAATGCCATGAGGGCTAAATGTCTTGAAGTCTTTCCCTCATTTTCTTCTTCTAATGAGCTAGAAAAGGAATTATTCCATGTAGCTTTCAAGGTCTTCTTCTTCTTCTTAAGTTTACCCGCTTGCTTCTTCAATTCCAAACACTCGGATTTGTAGTGTTCTTTCCTATTGCACTCATAACAAACTACATCAGTTTCATACTTTGATTTTTTCAGAGATTTACCTCTTCTTTTTCTGTCATTGAAGATCTTCTTAACATCCTTCTTGTAGAATTTTTGAGATCTTCTCATCATTTTTCTTATAAAATTTGTCATCTCGCTGGATGATAGCTCCTCATCACTATCACTTTCTTGTTTGGAATCGGAAGAGAACTCTTCCTTCTTCTCCTTCTCCTTTTCTTTGTTCTTCTTCTTGCTCTTTTCACCTGCAACCAAAGTTATATCTTTCTCCTTATAACTTGAATTAGCTTGTTCATGCAGTTCTAGTTCACAAAATAATTCATCTAACTTAACAATTGACAAGTCCCTAGAGACTTGTAAGCATCCACCATAAATGACCACAAAGAATTTCTCGGAAATACTTTTAGTGCATACCTAATGAGATCTCTATTTTCCACCCTTTCTCCAATGGAATGAAGTCTATTTATAAGCTCCTTGAACCTTCCATAAAGTTGACTTATCGTTTCATTTTCTCTCATCATGAAATTTTGTATTTGAGTGAGGAGAAGATCTCTTTTGGCGATTCTAGATTCCTTGGTGCTTTTATTCAACTTAATGAGCTTGTCCCACAACTCTTTGGCACTTCGGAATGGACTGACCTTGGTTAGTTGCTCAAAGGCCTATCCACATTGCAAAGTTAAGATCGCCTTTTCATTAGCTTGTGTCTTCCACTTTTGATGAGCTAACCATCTTGAAGATTCTAGAATTCTTCCAACTTCTGAGATTGATGCAGTAAAACCCTCGATCACGGAGAACCACATGTCAATTTCAATCATGAGGTAGTGCTCCATGTGGCTCTTCCAATAGGTAAAGTTGGTTCCTTTGAAATAAGGTGGTCGTGTAGTGTTGTGACCCTCTTTCAATGACATCTTCGCAGCTTGAAGTGATTCCTCCAAAACAACCTCACTCTGATACCACTTGTTAGGACCTTACGACTAGAAGGATAGTTCAATAGCTCAAATCACTTCATCTTGAGATTGAGCAGCGGAAATCTTGAAGCAACACACGCACAGCTAACTTAGATGATTTTACTTTTTGTTTGTCTCCTTAAGGCAACTAACCACTCCTAGCTCTCCTCTTCCACTAAATCTTTTCCTTCTCTATCAAACCCCAAAGGTGGAGAAACCTCCTTACAACAAGATTACATAATACAACTGTAAAACTGAAGCAAAAAGAAGTTACAATGAGTTACTTGAGAGAGATGACTTCTTTTTCTTCAAATTCTTGCACTAATGAAGGAGGTTGAGCTCAAGATCTCCTTAACAAGAAGATAGCATGAAATCCTTGGCTTCACATTAGAGCTCTACTCCTAAAATGTTCCCATTTGCTTATATGAAGATTTAACTCAAACTGGGTTGCATGCTACATTTCAACCATCAATGGATTGATGCATACCATCAATAGATTGATATGGTCTCCGAAGATTGTTCATCCCGTTGAGCGGCTACTAAATCTTCTAAATTCTGTTTGATTATGTCAATAATTTAAACATCAATCGATTGATGATCGCCATGCATCAATCGATTGATTATATCAATCGAATCGAGCAATTGCATCTAATATGCTTCTATTTGATTTTTGATCAGAATTAGTCGGGGATATTAATCGATTGATGCTATTAGTCAAATCGAACAACTATTTCCAAAATGCTTCTATTAGATTTCTTATCGACATCAATCGATTGATGTCCATTATCAATTGATTGATGTCACCAATCAAATTGAACAACTACATCCAATACACTTCTGTTCGATTTCTGCTCAGCATTAGTCAATTGATGTCCATGATCAATCGATAGATATCATCAGTCGAATCGAACAATTGCATCTAATATGCTTCTGTTTAATTTTTGATCAGTATTAATCTATTGATGAAAGCATCAATCGATTAATAGATCGATCTGAACCAGACGACACAATATTAATCGATTAATTCCTTTATCAATCGACTGATCCCCTTCTATCAGCTACTCTAACAAATGAAATTGCTTAACCATCTCTATCCTCGATCCCAAGTACTTGATGCTAGATGATGTTAGATTTGAGAGATGTCCTAAGGCAATCGCCTTACGGTTATACTATTTATTGGATAAGTAGCAATTCACTATTTGAGTACACATTCCATATATGTTTGATTAGACCTTAAACTCAAATACTGAATGTCTGCAATATGATTCATAGCATGAGAGAATTTATGATTAGATCACAAAAAAAAGAGCATCTCTACATTTGCAATTATGAATGTATTGAAATTATCCCTAGTCAAGGAATTGATGAGTACGGACGTCATCGATTCTGTCGAGACAAGCACGTTTAGGCTCCTTGGTTAGCCAAGTAGCTGATCTCACTACTGGAGACATTGGATGTTGAGAGTTAAACGTGGATGCTGGTTAAAGGTAACTAGTTCATTGGAGTGACCTGCCGTGAGACTTCATATGGTTTTGTACATATGTCAATGAAGATCTCAGTGCAGCTTAAGTGTGAGTTTCCTATGACTTGCAATATTCAAGTCACCTTGGTCATGGAAGCTTATACTTTGACATCTTAAGCAAGCATCTCCGAGGAGGCATGGACCCGGGATGATTGGGTATAAGTCAAAGTACTCGAAGGTGTTTGAATAGCCCACAAAGGATTCACTGCTCCTTGAAAAAGAAGACGTATACCCTGCGGTCGCTTGTCAAGATTGTTACTAAAAGTTTTTGGCCAAAGCATTACATATTAAGAGTACTGTACTCTTAAACACATGTATAAGTAACTTGAATCCACAGGACAAGAAAGCAGCTTGGGCTAGGTGTGACATAGTCAGCCTAGTGGGGACCGACACATAGACCATGTCCTGAACCAAGCGGGTATAAGATGGTGAAAGGAACGAGACACGTTTAATTGGAGTTGTTGAAGGATTTAGAAGATGTTCAGGAATCAATTATTGATTTTTTGATCAATTGGGGATCATGATGTACTACTAGGTGTCACTCATGATCATTCCATAATTAATGATTAATTACGGATGGCCAACATAACTGGGAATCTATTGGGTCACACACACTACAAGTTCTCCGAAGGACTTAAAACGAGTTTGAGAATTGGATTCTTAGAATGAGAGAAATAAAGTCTGGTTGGATCGGACAAAGGACAATATGATAGAATTTGTCTTATGAAGGCGAAATGAACGAAACTGATTTCGTTTAAATCAGAGGTCGTTTGGTTAGTGAACCAAATGATTTGGTTTTGAATAAAAATTGAACCAACGTGGTTTGGTTCATGATGGAAGAGGTTTTAGCGAAACAAAAGAAATGAAAAGCTTCATCTTGTGAAGACAAAGTGATCAAAACTAGTTTGAGTCAAATCAGAGGTCATTTGGTTATTGAACCAAGTGAACCAAGAACTAACCCGATCCTATTTATTTTGGTATTCTCCGGTTCAAATAGATTTAGGGTCTAAACTAAACCAGTTAGCCTAAAAACCCTAATCAGGTTTGATTAGGTTTAAACCTAATCCATTTGATCCAGTTAAATACTATAGCTTCTAAAATCGCGGTTGCTTTTCATCTATCCCTCCCTAGCACGCGCCAGTTGAAGCGAGAACCCTGTTTGTCCTCCTCCCCGCGCCACTTCTTCTTCGTCTGAGGATAGCAGTCGCCGCCATCGCCGATTGCCCTAGCCACGTGGGAGGGCGTCATTTCTTCTTCTCGCAAGAGTTGTGCCCTGTTCTTCTTTCCCCGTGACGTGCCCGCCGTGTCGTTCACATGTCTACCTGCCGCACTGCTCGGCAGTCTACTCGTCGGCCACCGGTTGAGCGACGGGAAGGATGGAGGCAAAACCCTAGAGAGACTTCATGAGGTCTTCTTCTTCCTCACCGCGTGGCATCTTTGTCTGCGTGAGGATGCTGTCGATGCTGTCAATGCCATCGTTGTAGCTAACGTTGGCCGTCGCCGCCGGATTCCTCTACCACCGTGTGGAGAATAACAGCCACCGCAGTCGCTGATTCCTCTGAGAGAGAAAGAAAATAGGGAATCACGATTTTCTGAAATCGCGTTCTTCCTCATTTCTGCTTGCCGCCGCGATGCTCTCCCACTTCTCTTCCTCTGTTCGCCGCCGTGACGCCCTTCCCTCTTCTCTCCCCTTGTTCTGTCGTCGATGCTCGTGCGTCTGCCGGCGAGGAAGGAGGAGAAGACTAGTTCTTCTTCCGTCCATGAGAAGAAGCCGAACCCAAGTTTGGGTTCTATTTTCGGCTATGAGGGCAAGGAGGAGAAAAGGTCTTCTGTGCCCAAGAGAGCCAATTGGGTGAGAGCGTGTGCTTCCTTTTATTCTCCTGATCGCGAATACGATTTCGATCAGAGTTTATTTTCAACCATCAGAACTCTTGTGAAGGGTTCAGTTGATCGGTGAAACGTTCATCGATGACCATTCGTCCTATGTCGGCGGTCAATTGTTGACCACCAAAAAACTAACTAAGAATATGATTCTCGGTAATAGTTAAAAAGCTCTGGAACGATCGCGACAAATATTATTGCGTGATTTTCAGAATAAGGCTTCTCTCGATTCGATTGCCATCGATCATCGACTAGTACCGAAGACGATGACGCAACTCGTGGCTTCCGAAGCCGTCGAGATGAGAGCTTGGCGTAGATCACCAGTAGAGGTGGGACTCCGACGAGGATCGCTCGATTGATGTCAACACGGCTCAACGTCCTCATCCGCGAGGTACGCATTTAGAATAATTTACTATTCTGAAATTTTTAATTTCCTGTCATGTCTTGTACGTTGTTAATTCCTGTTTATGCATGCGATGTGATGATAATTAGTCTTAATTATTTATTTAATTCTGCTGCGCACGGTTTTAAATGTGTAAACATGCGCATTGCACCGGGACAATCCCAACAGATGAACCTTCTATTCTCTAGACTTTCGTGCTTGGAGCTTTCTTATCTCCGGGTCTTCTTCCACCACTACATTCGATCTGTGATATGCTTGTAGGGATCTGCATGCAACAAAAAAAAATTTATCCGCATAAACGCAGCAGAAAAGGATCCCTCTGGATGATCCATGTGAAAATCATACTTGTTTATCAATTTTATCTACTAGAATCGAGGTTACCTTCGATGCGAGCCCTTCGCAATCTCGACAGTAACTTTTACTTAGCGGATCTCAGCGCGATCAGTGTGTTCGCGCCTTCATGGTATCCACACGAACACCGAGATGGAGAAGAACCAAACTGCAGTGCTAGCCACAAAGGTTGGTTCGACCAAGGAGGTAGAAGAGAAGAGGAAGAAGGTGCAATCATCCAAGAAGCACAAGAAAAATCCTCTCATCCCTTTTATATATCCACATGGAATATCAAGGGTTTTGACTTTTGGTATTTCATGGAATTAATACTCCATTAATCCCATATTAAGTGATCATGCAACCCCCCTCTTGATGAATTCGAATTGGCTTGTGTGACTGGAGTCCAACTCGAGTCTAATTCAATCTGAATTGACTTAAGTCCAACTCAAGTCCAACTCGAGTCTAACTCAATCCAAATTGACTTGAGTCCAACTCGAGTCTAATTCAAGTCTCACTCAATCCGAATTGACTTTAGTCCAACTCAAGTCTAATCAATGAGTTTACCTTGAGTCCCACTCAATGAGTCTAATCTACATTAGACTCAATCCAATGACCCAATGATTCATCACATGAACCATCTCCAAATCACATGTTCTAAGTGTGTGACCCAATAGGTTCTCGTAACGTTGACAATGTCTCTAAAACCATTTTAGAGACATAAGCAATGAGCGGCATCTAGCAATACATCATTGCTACCCAAGT
>JAOBBC010023773.1:0-12491 GCA_025388495.1 Curcuma longa
TATAACATAAAAGTGAAGAGGCACATAATTTACTTAGTTATAACTCTCTAGTTATTAGTCCAAGACTATGAACAATTCTATTGAGATCTCCTTCTTCGGAAATGACCCAGAGGAAGAGAAGCCTCTTACAATGGTTGTGAAAAGACTATAACAAAACGAAGACAATTAGAATTGAGTGTATTGTGTTTTCTTCTTTGAACTTTAGTCTATTTATAGCCTTCACCTTGATCTGACTATTGTACTGACATGGCAGTTTCGTGCGCCTGAAAACCTTTCAGGTGCCTGAATTCGTCGAACTCAATCCACTCTAGCAACGTCCGCTAACGGCTCTAGATACCACATTGCGATCTGGGCACCTGAAAACAATCCAGGCACTTGGATTCTACTGACGTGGACTCCATCCTGATCCGCCTCGGCAATGGTCGCACTAACTTGGAATGGATATCCGAGCGCCTATAGTCTGGGGAGCCTAGGATGGATTCGAGAGCCCAGAATAGATCTGAGCACCTGGAGTCCGGCAAGTTCGGGTGCCTAGAACAGTTCTAGGCACCTTGAATGGTTAATCTCGTGTTGACCATTTTCTTCTTCTATTCTGCCTTGGTCGTCTTGCACAGTCTTCCTTTCGGCTTCTCGTCCCTCGCATGCATTGAGCCCTTCTGGCTCTCTCCCATGCGTTCTTCTTGCTCCATCAGAGTACTCTTCTGTATCTCTTTGTACCTCGGATACATCAAGCTCATCGACTCTTTTTCTGTGTCATCCTTCTTGCTCACTTGTGTCTTCTGTCAAGATTAACCATATGGATTACATGTGTTCTCCTAAGTCCCTGTACACTTAGACACACACATTAAAAATAACTCTGACTTAATTTCAAACTTATTTAACCACATATCAAAATTCCACTGGGTACTAACAATCTATGGTGGGAAAGCAATCATTCATATTGGTGCAATCAACCTCTAGGGTTTCGATGTTTGACAATATACTTAAGTTTGGTTAGTTTGACCAAGAGTTGTTTCAAATAAGAGTTGATGTTTGGAAGTGAGTGAAGTCTAATCAGGTCAAAGTTGATCAGATAACTAGCAAGGAGAAGTATAGTTAAGACCAGATGACTAACAAGGGAAGTCTTAGCTGGAGGTTAGGTAAAGGTGAGAAGTCTATCAAGTAACTAGTCCTAACTGTAGGTTAGACAAGAAAAAATCCAAGTGGGTCAAGATAACTAGAGGCTTGGCAAGGGTGAGAAGTCTACCAAGTGGCTGGTCCTAAATAAAGATTATGCAAGGGTAAGTCCAAGTAGGTAAAAGGTGATCGAATGCTTGGCAAAGAAAAATCCTGGAGAGTGAGTCCTAGGTGGTGAAAGTCTTGGAAGAGCTTCAAGCAAGAAACTCAGTAGGTCAAGTAAACTTATAGGAGTCAATTTGATCCTAAGGGAGTAACCCTTAGGTGGTAAGCATAGTAAGTCGGGTAGACTTACAGGATTAGTCTAGGTTGCTTACTTGTTGTATGCTTATGTTGCAGGAATCTGAAGCTAGAATCAAGACTGAGGAGACATAAACCATACACAGTTAGACCAAGTTCAGAGTGAATCAAACTTAACTCCGGTCGAATCGGATCTAAGCAAGATCGGTAGACCAAGTCCAAGGATTAGTAGATCGATCTGGGTTCGATTGACTAGGTTCAAGTCTGAATCTAGATCAATGATGTGACACCTGAGTTCAATAGACCGATCTCAAATCGATAAACTTGATAAGATGAGATCATAAAGAGCTTGGTCTTTAGATCAAGTTTTATCCAAGATCGGTATACCGATAAGGCTTATCAGTAGATTGAAAAAGCCTTACAAAAGAAGGCCTAGGAAATTGATCCAAAACAAGCAAATCGCTATTCTCATCTCTGTGCTTGAAGGAAAAGATCTCTACACGAAGCTCTATGATCGGAGAAGCTCTAGGAGGAGTGTGTTGTGCTCAAGACTTTCAGATTGGCTCAAAGACTTTGCTTGTCCTTTTCATTACAAGTTGTTCTTATTATAATAATTTTTTTATACTTGTTATTACATTGTAAGGCAGATTTCTTCGCCTTTGAAAAAGTTTCAGAAAGGAGACTAATAGTGGACTCACACTTGAGTGTATAGGTCTTAGATGTACTAACCTTAGAGGGTTGGGAACCAAATAAAAGTCTTTGTGTCTTTCTGTTTGTTCTTAGTATTTTTATCTTTTGTTGCTACTAATCTAATTAGAAACAAAAGAACGACGAAACGAGCAAGAAACGTGCGATCAAGATTCATCCCTCTCTCTCTCAACTACCATGATCCTACAGTTCCCGTCTAGATAGGCATAGAGTCTGCTCGAGTAGGCACCTACGACCAAGACAATCCTGACAAATGATTGCTAGAGCTCGACTTGATAAGTGAAATAAGAGAAAAGGCAGCCACTTGGCTACGACCTACCAACAACGAATGTGTCAGACCTATAACAAAAAAGTCATCCTCCACACCTTTCAAGTTGATGACTTTATTTGGAAGAAAGTTAAGCCCGTGGGAGGCTTGGAGAAGCTAGAGACATAATGGGGAGGACCTTACCGAGTCAGTCCCAAAATGAGCTCGAGAGCTTATTATCTACAAGACCCAAAGGAAAGGAGCTACACCAACCTTGGAATATTGTTCACTTGCGACCTTAATGTGCCTAAGGACCTCAAGTATGTAAGATCGAGAAGCGCGCTAGAGGAAAGGTGAATAGCGCATGTCACTTTTTCACTTATTTTTGAAAATAAGTTTTTCGTTTCAAAGTTAAGCAGCGGAAAGTAGAACAAAGAACTCAAAAGCACACAAAAGATAAGTTTATTTTTTACTTGGTTCACAGCCTGCGGCTACTTCTTCGAGGTCCACAATCCTTGACCGCTTTTGATGGACGATCCACTAATAGTCTCTTTCTCACAACGAGAAAGAGACTCGTCTTTTACAAAGGCCAGGAACAATTACATGTTTACTATTCCTTTTGAAAATAAAGCACAAAGACAAATATAGAAATAATACAAGAATACCGACAATGAATATAATATGGAGCTTACGCACGGTTGTCGGAACAACTTCTCGACGTAGTGGTAGCATTTTCAGAGCAAGATGAGAATGGAAGCACTTGAGAGTTGATTGATAGTCGTACTAAGGCTTCTATGGAGGCTCTTTTTATAGCTCCTGCTCAGTTTATCAATCCTCCTAATCGGTATATCGATCGCCTTGGGATTCGGATCTCGATCCTCTTCATCGGTATATTGATCCCTTGGATCGGTCTATTCAACCAGCCATCCTCTAAAATGTTTTCACCACTTCAGTTCCTGATAATACTTTTCCTGCCACATCAGTAGGCCAAAATTTATCCTTGATGCCACACCAGTGACCTCACATTTATCCAATGTCGTGTCAATAGTTATCCATTGCCACGTCAGCAGAGCTTGACATTATCTGGTGCCACATCAGCCATCCCATCCACATCAGATGCCACAGTAGTACACTAGACTACTTGACTGTTGACTCAACGTTCGATATATCGAACCTACGGATTGGTTTACCGATCCTATTTAGTATACCGATCTAGTTAATCGGTCTACCAATCTTACAAAATTGATGTTAGTACAAAAATCATATAAGACAGTGTTAGCACAATAATATAAAGTTTAATGCATGAGTTTGACAGTCTCTTGACTGTCCGAACTTAACCTTGGAACTCACGTGATTCCCTTAGTCGGATCAACGCCTAAGGATGTTCTCAACGAGAACTTGTTCTTACCTGTTCTTCCTTTCGGAAGAACCACTCCACTCTAGGAGCTTGCATTGCCAAACTTTGGTCCTCCAGACCCCGTTTGGGCTTCCTACTTAACCTTTGATCACTCGACCCTCAATTCTTGTCCAACTTGATCTCTAGTCCTCTCTGACCCTATCAAGTCGATCCCGCTTGTTGTCCCTTATCTGTTAATACTTTCTTTTCTAACCTTCAGTTAGGACATTATATTGTCTAACCTCCAGTTAGGTGTTTTCTTTACCTAACCTCTAGTTAGGATTTTACCTTGCCTAACCTCTAGTTAGGATTTTCCTGATTGTGCTACTTGCAGACTTGATCAAACTTTGTTAGATCATAAAAAAGCTTAACTTTGACCATTTGTCATTATCAAAACTAGGTTCGATTATCTAGTACTGTCTCATCAATAGGGTATCTTTTATATTTTATTTTACTACACGCAAGTACTCAAACTCTACATATATCCCTCTTTTTTATCAATAAAAAGACTATCTTTTTAACTCTTGTGTCCTTACAAAATCAAGCTCACTAGGTCTCAGACTGAACAAATTCACTCAATCTCATACCGAGACATCCATCAGCAATTGCCCTTTTTATGGTCCAAATTGACTCGATCTTGGACCAAGGCATCTATCAGCAATTATCTTTTTTAGGGTTCAAATTCATGGTCTCGAACTAAGCATCTATCAGCAATTACCTTTTTCAGGGTCCAAATTCGCTCGATCTCAAACTAAGACATCCATCAACAATTACTCTCTTCAGGGTCTAAATTCACTCAGTCTCAGACCGAGGCGTCCATTAGTAATAGCCCTCTAAACTCACTCAGTCTCAAACTGAGACATCCATCAATAATTGCCCTTTATATGGTCCAAATTCGTTCGATCTCGGACTGAGGCGTCCATTAGTAATTGCCCTTTAGGACCTAAATACACTCGATCTTGGACCGAGACACCTTTAAGCAATTGTCCTTTTCATAGTCCAAAGTTTACTTAGTCTCAGACGGAGGCATCCATCATCAATTGTACTCTTTATGGTTCAAATTCACTCGATCTCGGACTAAGGTATCCATCAGTAATTGCTCTCTTTAGGGTCTAAATTCACTCAGTCTTGGACCAAGGTGTTCATCAGCAATTGCCCTCTTTAGGGTCAAATTCACTCAGTCTCGAATTGAGGCATTGATAACATCATTTTGATACAAAATTTTGGCACGTATACTTGTGTTTTTAATATATTCATGTATCTAATTTCGTATTTATATTACATATCACAGGTTAGATTCATTTTTGGACTTAAATGTGACACTGCAAAATTTTAGATATTTTGCGATGAAATTTATGATGAATTAAAAAAAATCATTGTAAAATTATTTTGCGATGAAATTGGCAGCAAAAAATTTTTTGTGGGTAATAGCTCGTTGCCAAATTCTGCGATGAAAAAATATAAATTCATCACCACTTTTGCGATGAATTTCATTTTTATCGCCAAATTCGTTGCAACTTTACGATGAAAATTATTTTTATTACAAAAATCACTAATCGATAATCTACGATGAAAAATTATTTCGTTGTCAAATTGGTGACGAAAGCCTATTTGTGTCGCCAATTGGACGACGAAAGATAAGCCTATTTTCGTCGCCAATTTGGCGATGAAAAATTATTTTATCGCCAAAGTTTCATATACAATGTAATTACAATAACTTTGCAACAAAATAATATTCGTCACAAAATTCGTCGCAAAAAGTAATATTTTTCCCAGCAACCACCTTGTTTCATTCTCCAATCATGTTTACATAAACAACCAACCCTGTTTCATTCTCCAACCATATTTACCGATAAACAATACTTAACTCCAACATTCTAAAACAATCCTCAATAAATCCAACACAATACTAATCCACATTTAACAATATAATCCAACATCATTTAAAACAAACAAACATTCCAACATCATTTTAAACGAACAAGTCATCATAGTACAAGTTAAAACAAACAAATTAAACATATCCAAGAACACATCAAATATATCCAATTCAAAACATCTCATATCAAAGTCTCAAAACAAATTACTAGATATAAAAAATATCATTGTCCTTGGCATATACTTTCTGATCCTTCCATACTTCTTCTTTTCTTGCATCAGAAAATAAAATATAAAAAGTATTATTTTATACCAAATAACTATAATATGTAAATACTTACTTCACCGTTATCTTTGGTCTCACTAACCTTGTTCGAACCCAAAATTGAAGGTGCCTGAAATTCTGTTTCGTTCAATTCTTACCAGACCAAAATTTTTAGAGACAGAACTTTCCAAGCAACCTACGTCTTCGATCAGACATGTGTTTGATTGATCAAGCAAGTTCTTGACCAATTAAAGCACACCTTGATCGAAGCATAGGATCGATAGAACTCTTGTGTTGGTATTCAGGATCATACAAAGAAAAATAAATCACGCAGCGGAATTAATAAACAAGGCATACATTTCCTTTGTAGATTGTGTAGAAGATATTCGTTACTCAAAGACCTCTTGATTTTTTTTTCTGTATTCCTCTCTTCTTCTTGGATGTCGTGTGGGCGACGATCTACCAAGATGAAACTCCACCCAATTCCTTCTAATCCTTTCTTCCAATCCGATGGCAACAACTCAAGGAAGAAGCTCTCTCCTTCTTCCTCTTCCTCTCCTTCTTTCTCTTCTTCTTTCTCCTTTCTTGGCTGTCGGCCCTAGCAAGGAAGGAACCCTTGTGCGCCGGCCCTAGCAAAGGAAAAGAGGAGGTGCTTGGGCACCGACCCTAGCACAAGGAAAGGAGGAACTTGATTGAGAGGGGCGCCGGCCCTAGCTTGAAGAAAACAAGGGAGAGGGATGTGAAGGTGGCGCCGACCTAGGAGGCTAAAGACAAGATGTAAGTTGTGTTTTTGCCTCTCCCTCTCCTCCCCTTTTATAGCTTTGCCATCATAGAAAATTTAGGAAAAAAATAATAGAATTAATATAATTTTATTGGATAATAAAATTAATATAATTTTGTTGGATGACAAAATTTAATAAAATTTTGTTGGATAATAAAATTTAATTAAATTTTATTGGATAACAAAATTAACATATAATTTTGTTAGATAACAAAATTAATATAATTCTATTTAGGATTAACTGAATTCTGTTAATCGAATTCTTAATAGAATTCTAACATAATCTTATTGGGTGGATACGAGACTTTATCCAGAGGCTACAACAGGAACCTAGAAGAGAAATTGGTTTAAGTCTCCTAATAGGCTTGGGCTTCCTGTGTTCTCCCTGAACATCCAACTCAAGTTCATCAATAATAACACATACCACTAAAGGGTTATTATTAAACTACCGCACCAATCTCATATTACAATATGGGCTTTTTCTTATCATGAGTACATTAATCTCCCTGTGTTTAAGATATCGTATGCCCGTCAATTAATTGAATTACTGACAACTCAATTAATTAACTTCTAATTCCGAGAGTAGTACCACTCAAACTTTATTATCATACGGACTAAGTCCACGTGCAGGGTTTACATGATAATCCTTATGAGCTCCTCAAGGGGACATCATCAGCCTAAATAATTAGTGTTGGGTTGCAAGGGTACAAACATAGTCCCACATCTAAAGCACATTGAAAAAATCATGGGTTTAAAAAGGATAGAAGATATCTCCATTAGTATGAGGCTTTTTGGGGAGAGCCCAAGAACAAAGTCATGAGGGTTTAGGCCCAAAGTGGACAATATCATACCATTATGGAGATGCGAACATCCTTTGGGACCTATAAGTGGTATCAGAGCGAGATCGCTCTTCATCGGACTAACCGCCGGAAGAGTCATGATCCAGATATAACCATGTGGATTGAACCTTAAACAAAGGAAGTGGGTGCTCCTGTGTCTGAATCAAGAGGATCAGACACCAGGCAGGAAGTCCTTGTTGCGGCTAGATAGGAAGTCCTAATAGGTTGGATGGACCGAGGGGTAGGAAGTCCTAGTTATGGCTAGACAAGAAGTCATAGTAGGTCGGATGGACCGAGGGACAGGAAGTCCTGGTGGATCAAGGATTCAGACATCAAACAGAGGCTTTCCGTTTGAGGGGGGCCTATGGTCCTTTGTTTGAGGGGGAGGGGATTGTTGGGTTACAAGGGTGCAAACATAGTCCCACATCTAAAGCACATGGAAAAGATCATGAGTTTAAAAAGGATGGAAGATATATCCATTGGTATGAGGCCTTTTGGGGAGAGCCCAAGAACAAAGTCATGAGGGTTTAGGCCCAAAGTAGACAATATCATACCATTATGGAGATGCGGACATCCTTTGGGACCTACAATTAGGACACAAATTCCTTCTATAATCAACAACACATCATATATATAGCATTATCTCCCAACTCATTGGGCCTTTTGATTTAACGAATAAATCTCACCCTTTGATGAATTAAAGAAAAAATACTAAGTATATGTGCTTGTTATTATATAGGGATTAAGAGCATGCACATCCATAATAACAAAGGTCTAGTTCGATTATATAGTCAGTATAAATCGAACGACCTCAAACGGTCCTACTCAATACACACAAAGTGTACTAGTGTAATTTTATAGTTAGGATAAACTAATACCAATTACACTACAACCACTCTAATGATTTGTCCCTGTCCATCTTGGTTGTGAGCTATTATTTATAATTTATAAAGAACCGATAACATGATTTTCTGTGTAGTACCACACACCATGTTATCTATAATATAAATTAAGTGGGCAGCTGCATTAACATATATCAGAATATAAAATGTAAATATTTGATCAAAATGATTCTCATTTTAATTATTTCAAAATAGATGTTTATACAAAAGCTAGGCTTATAGTATACATCCCAACAATCTCCTACTTATACTAAAAGATTATGTTGCCATTAATGTTGTCATACATCTGATTTTCATCCTCTCAACATGCCTATCAAAAGCTTTCGCTGAAAGAGCCTTCGTGAAAGGATCTGCCAAGTTATCTGCTGATGTAATTTTGGCGACAACAACTTCTCCTCGCTTTACGATGTCTCGTATCAGGTGGTACTTGCGCTCGATGTGTTTACTTGTCTTATGAGCTCGTGGTTCCTTTGAGTTTGCTACTGCACCACTGTTATCACAATAAATTGTGATAACTTTGGGTAAATCAGGAATCACCTCTAAGTCCATTAAGAAGTTTCTGAGTCATACAACTTCTTTAGCTGCCTTAAAGGATGCTACATACTCAACTTCCATGATAGAGTTCGAAACGTATTTCTGCTTAACACTCCTCCATGTTATGGCTCCACTTCCCAAAGTAAACACATACCCCGAGGTAGATTTACTGCTATCCCTATCTGATTGGAAGTCAGAATCCGTGTAATCCACAGGAAGCAAATGATCTGCTTGGTAAACCAGCATATAATCTCTAGTCCTTCTCAGGTACTTTAATATATGCTTTACCTCCATGCTACTCTCGTGACGTCGGCGCCTATTCATTCCCGTACATCCTAAGAGCCACCGCTACGCAAAGTTCACCAGAAACTGAAGATCCAGCGAGATTCGGCATCAATTTTGGTAAACTTGTGTTGAATTGTAAATTCATTTTATAATTGCCAAAATCATTGATTCTTGTAATCGCTAACTTACGTCCGTAAGGAGCAAGTTGATTTAGTGAATTACCCACAGTAAACGGTCAAGGACCGTGGGCCTTGGAGTAGCAACCTTGGACTGTGAACCAAGTAAAAGAAAATTATATTTTTGTCTATCTTCTTTTTCTGTTTAAGTTTTTGCTTCTGTGTTTTTGCTTCCGTCTATTAATCGAAAATTGAAAAATGCGTAAACATACTATTCAGCCCCCTCTAGTGTGTTTTCTCGATCCTACATCCTCGACAGATCCTTGACCCGCACCAATACACTGCCTTACACAACAAGAGACTGGGGCATTTGGGGAATGTCGTGGCCACTAGCTGCACCTACTAAAGAGGGAGGGCAACCCCGCATTCGGCCTTTGCTGAATGGATGACGATGACCTAGGCCCGTCGATAGAGCCCTTGCTTCAATTCGCCTTGGGATAGAATTGAGGAACTGCGATCAACGGAACACGCAGACAAACCTGGACCTATGGTCAGTGGTTGGGAACTCAGCTCAATACTCCGGGACCTAAACTCAAGGGGCTGGGGACTCGACTTAATGGGTTGCGAAGCTAGGTGTTCGGCAGGCAGTGGATGTAGTTCCACGAAGTGCTCTTGAGGTCAGTGCATTTTCCTCTGTCGAAGTTGTTCATTTGAGTCACCCGATGAGATGAACTCAACCCTCATCGAAGGGTTGGGTGGTGGCGTATCCTCTGTATTAGCGGTTGCATCGGTCAATGAGCCCGCAGGAAGAATGATGCGTGCCTCTAGCTCAGCCTTGGTCAACCATCTATAGCCGAAGGTGAAAAGGCGGTGTAAATGGCTCCGTCATTGGATCAGACATCCAGATCCATAGAATCTCAATAATCATCTCAGGTTGACCCCCCCCCCCATTCTGGCTTAGACACGTGTTGTCCTTGGAGCATGACAACATTAATCGTCGAATACAATGTTTGAATCACAGTCATGATACATGATCTTACATATCGCTTGTTTTAATGGTGCCTAACTCACAGATTATTGAAGCGTCATGTAGTAAGGTGGTTACACTACTCAACCAAGTTAGTCCTTGGCCCTTGTCAACGGAGGAGACCCAAACTACTTCAGTCCAATCAGTCAGACTAAGCCCTCTTTCGACTAGACTTGGGGGAGTCTTGTGATGTGGCAAGATATGTAGCCTACGCGTGGCACTACTAGGTTGGTCAGAAGACAAGATGAGCTGTCAGTCAAGTCAAAGGAAGCGAAAATTGTCAACCCCAGATTAAGTCCGGTCTAAGGTAGCACTCGAGCTAATTCATCAACCTTAGCTCGACCATACCCAACTTCTTTAGCTCAACCACCACAACTTAACCACTCTTGACTCCTTCAGCTCAACTACCTCAATTCGGCCATGTTCGACTCCTCTGACTCAACCACCTCAACTCGGTCATGCTTGATCCCTTCAGCTCAACCACCTCATCTTGGTCATGCCCAATCCCTTTAGCTCAACCACCTTAGCTCGACTACACTCGACTCCTTTAGCTCGGCTACACCTAACTCCTTCAGCTCGGCTATGGCCAACTCCTAACTTTGGGATCTCTGTGACTTGACACTTGATATATGACTCTAAGGTCTTGAATCCGATATACTTGAATGTTTCCAGTACGAAGATCATAGTGAACGTGGGACAACATGATCAATAGAACATGGAGAACCTGAGGTGATGTGCCCCCCTCCACTTGAACGTGGAAAATGTGAGATGACATGGTCAATAGAATGTGGGATGACATAGTCGACAGACAGTGGGATGGCATGATCCATAGAAAGTGAGGAGTACGAGGTGATGTGACACCCTCTCTACCTAGACGTGGCATCCTGTAGATCAGAACATGGAGAACGTGGGCACCATTTCTCCACTCGATGGTAATATATAAAAGAAAGTTCACTCTCATGGGCAGAGGTATGAACACAAGCAATCTAGAACCTTTCTTCTACTTTCTGCTCTTTTCCTCCTCCTTGCCCTCAAAGACCTGACTTAAGCATCGGAATGGTTAAGTTAATGTTTGTCTTGATCTTCATTCTAACTCTTGTTGAGTTTTACAAAGATCCACAAAGTCCATCCTTCATCGGATCATTAGAAACTTGTCAACCTCAAAGACAACTCATTGGTGGTTCACTCATCCTCGATCTCAGACAGGAACAATGATGTTCAAGTTTATTTGATAAGATAGCTAAGCCGAGTTTACAATAAAAGAGTTGTTGAAATGATTGTTTAATCTTGATTTGATTTCTTTGTTATAAACTTGAGTTTAGTTTGTTTAGATGTCAGCAAAGTTTCCAATTCAAGCTTTTATGATTGTTTGAAATTTTTATATTTTAAACTTATTTAATTGATTATTGAGCTTGATAATATAAATTTATCTATTCATTTTGAAAGTTCCTTTATTTAGATAGTATGTTGATAAGAATTTATTAATGAACATGATTCATAAATATTATTCACAAATATTTTTCTCGAATATTATTCAAAAACATTATTCATAAATATTATTTAAAATATTAACAAATTAAACATGAGTTGCCTTGGTTATAACGAAACAAAATTGTTGTAGTGGACAAGGATCGAATCTTGGTGAAGCCGAGACAATGTCCTCCTCCATCATGATTAACTGTAGCTTCTCGATTTACCTTTCACATATGGTCGTGGAGCCTGATCATATGAGATTGCTAGAACATGAGACCGTTAGGATGATGAATTTCATCTTTTTACCGAGTAAGATCAAAGATGGTTTAGTAGCCAAAGGAATAAAGGTACACTTACACTACATTAACGTCAAGAATTAATGACTCAACTACTTCTCCGATCCGTCCCGATTGAATGCTGGTCGTTTGGAGAAAGTAGGGTGGCCAAACCTTCACCTCCAGTGCTAACTAACTTTCACTATAGAAGACCAAGAACGCCATCCCACCGACAGAGCTGCGAAATCGATCCGATCATTCGATGGCGGCCAACGCATCGTCATCTTCCCCTGAACCTCTCCACGTGCTCATGTTCCCTTACCTCGCCTTCGGTCACATCAGCCCTTTC
>JAOBBC010023870.1:0-12488 GCA_025388495.1 Curcuma longa
ATCGGGGCCGGTCCGACGGCCGGAGGTCGCCGGACGGCGAAACGGGAGCGGCGGCAACGGGCGTGGGTCGGGTGTCGCGCACGGGAGTGGAGATTTTTCGCCGCGCAAGATATCAATCCTATATATATATATATATATATATATATATACAAATTTAATATCTCTCAAGACTGTTCGTGTGTGACTCATCTACGACTGCCACTGTGGCAAGTGTCCAACTTTTTTTCCCTCACAGCATTTTACCTCTCGCATTTTCTAGCACAAACGTTGAAGCAAGGGACACAGTTGGTGGAGGTGTCGTGCGGCGATAGGGACAGATGACGACCGATGGTGGCGAGGGGATGGTAGAGGCACTAGTAGAGACGGTGAGGAGGTTGGTGTTGGCCACGACAATGGAGGCCGATGTCATCTGTGGCGAGGGGGAGTGAGGCAGCGGTAGGGAGGGTAGTGGAGGTGGCGGCGGAGAGGGAAGTGGAGGCGGCGGAGAGGGAAGTGGAGGCGGCGGTGGAGATGAGTTTGGAGTTTAGGGCAGTAGGAAGGGGTTTAGGGTGCTCGAGCTTTCAGCTAACTGACTTTTTGAGCATGATTTGATAGAAATTTAGAGCATCATGTGCGAAGGGGTTTAGGGTTTAGGGTTGTGCGAAGGGGCCAAGGCTAGGGTAGTGGAGGGCAGTGCTAGTGAAGATGTTCTGGGTGTCAAAGCTAGCGATGGAGTTGGCGGTGTTGGGATTGTATGAAGGGGGATACTGTTTCTCTCCTGCTTTTTCAACTTTTTTTTGGGTTTAAGGTTGTAAACAAATGTTAAACTTACTTGTCATGTCGCCAGTCGTGCATAAGCGCAGAAGAAAAGTTACGTAGGAGATCAGGACTATATATATATAGAGAAATTATATGTTGTGTGCCTTCCTGTGCTTGCAACGTCCATGATTGAGTATGCGTTCGAATGAATCAAGACACCTGAAAGTGATCCAGACGTCCTGTGCACTCAATCACGGATGAATGTCGCGCATGAGAAGTCGCACAATATATCATAACCCTAAATATATATATATATATAATATCAAGGATGATAAGGATTAAAATAATTAAAATTTGATCTAATTGAATTTATTTAGGAATAATAATAATAATAATAATAATATAATTAATAATTAATAAGAAAATTAATTTATATTAATTAATAAAATTTATTAGATTTTTTAGGATTTAAAATGAATTTATAAATATTTTATCAGAATAAATCGATTAAGATTTTAGAAAGCTTGGTTATCTTGAGGAGTTAATTGAACAGTTTTTGTTAATTAAACCCTAAGTTTAAATTCGCCTTTCACTGTTGCCTTCTCTTCTTCTCTCCCCACGCACGCAACAATGCAGCAGTCGTGTCTTCACCTTGCAACCTCCATCGTCGTCGGCGTGTCACCTCCACGACCATCTCCAACAAAGCTCCTGCAACTTAGCTGAAACTCTCTCTTCCATCCCCGCACATCCTGTGCGATGCTACCATTGCTCCTTCCCCTTCGTATCGCGCACTACATCATGGCGTTGCTACCACGTTCCCCTGCCATAATTGTCGCTAGACACAACTCCACGTCTCATTGTAGGCCATGACCACCTTGATTGGGATCCCGTACGGTGTAGACAGCAATAGCGACCTACTGCCTGTCGACATCATGCACCACCACTATTGCTTGTAGACAGCAAGTATACGAGATGTCGTCAAGTAATAAAAAGATATCAAATCACACAGATCGTGGAATCAATCACTAAACTATCACAAGAAGAGTTAGGAGTTCACGTAATTTAGATTCGTGATGGGGGGAAGTGAAAGTGAAATAAAGTTCTTTAACCTCGATCAAAGAGAAATTAACTAAGTGACAGGATTGGGGAAACGATCTTAGGACTTCGGATTCTTTGAGATTATGGTTGATTGATCATGGACTCCTTACCATTCCTCAATGATTACATAATTGTAGAAATTCTAACCAAAATATCGAATTAGACATCGTCAGATTTCGTCAAAATCAAATCATTAATCCTCTAATGTTACGATTACTAGTCCGAGATGACACCCAGATAGCCTGGTTCTATAGCTCTCCCGCTGTCACCGGGCACCCCAGCAATACTACTAGTATCCTACCTTCTGTCACCAAGTACCCAATTAAAGACTTCTTTCTATTAATCAATAACCATTAGTTATCTCTCATAAAGATTCATCGTAGTCTAAGAATCTCTTCGGAAAGTCCGGTTAAAGGTTCACCTTCTGTCACAAGGCACCCCGATCATACGATCCTGAGATTTCCGTTAAACTACAATTCATCCTCATCCATATGGAATCATACCATTCACAGACATATTATCAAATAAGTACAAGACACAAATCCACATAGCAATGCATAAACATATCATTGAACATAGTAAATAACAAATCTAAAGATACAATCATCCATATACACCTCGATTCCTCCTACATTCTAGAATCTAAGATTTACTCCATGACGGAGGGGGTACAACATGAAGAAGAGTAAAAATAATTCATCTCAATACTAAATCTGAAATAGAAAAGAAAATAAAACTTATCAATGACTATGGTCTTCTTGGTCTTGCAATCTCCTCGTCGACGGATGATAGATACGACGGAGTAGTCCCGAACGGATGGATGATTCGTTGATTCTTGCTCCAAATTGTGGCTACGGTGGCTCTCACTCACCTCTAAGGACTCCCCCCTTTTAGGGCAAATAAGAGGGGTATTTATATGCCCCCTGTCAGCCTTACGCCACACGGGCGTGCCTCGTGGCACGCCCCAGGAGACACGCCTACCTTGTTTCATCACACGATTGTGCCTGACAGGCACGACCAAGAGCAGATGGTCCTCGAGAAAATAAGCACGGCCCTGCCCTGGCTCTTCTCTGGAAATGAGGCATAGTCGTGCCTCTTTGGTACGACCTCAAGCTGGATTAGGTTGGAATTTGAGGCACGATCGTGCCTAGTAGGCACGACCCCAAGCATGGACTGCTCTGGTATGGGGC
Organism: Curcuma longa; assembly: GCA_025388495.1. Lineage (NCBI taxonomy): Eukaryota > Viridiplantae > Streptophyta > Magnoliopsida > Zingiberales > Zingiberaceae > Curcuma > Curcuma longa. The sequence goes on from JAOBBC010023870.1 coordinate 3,027, forward strand.
ATGGTCGTGCCTTGTAGGCACGGTCTCTCAGGATGATGAGACACGGTCGTGCCTTGGAAGCACGACCCTATCTTGCCTTGTCTTCGTTTAATCTCTGTCTTGCCTTATTTCGCTCCAAATCCATCCTACAAATACACAAATACCAGAGCAGATCTCTGAAATAGAAAATGGAGAAAATACGTCTAATGCGTGGATAAAGGATGTGATAAACATAAGATAATGTCGTGAAATGCAAAAAGATGTGCAATGAAAGCATTAAAAATACATGTATACCCTATGCACATCATAAATCCCAACCGAATCTAAAGTTGATCTAACCAAATCCAACTAAACCTATTCCACACTTAACCTCAATCGAAGTTAAACTAACCTAACCATATCTAATTAGATCCATAACAATTGTTACATCCGAATCCAACTAACCTAATTAGCACAACTCAACCATTAAATTAACATAACATAATCCACTTGACACAACTCAGCCGGATTAACCCAACCAAGTCTAATTAAATACATAATTCAATTAAACTCATGTTAATTAAACACGAGTTAATTTCATTTACCAACTTCAATCGGATCTAAACTGACCCAATCAAAACCTAATCAAATAGATGGCGGGGACGGCGAAGGGCGTGACTAGCGCGTCTTCGGGCGGAGGAGGCAGTGGAGTGCGCACAAAGTCCCATGAGAAGCAGCCTAAATGCAGCTTCCAAGAGTGATAATGTTCTATTGATTCTTTAGCGATGGCGGCGATCTCAATCGGAGGTGAGCTGCGTCGGAGTGGTGGCGAGATAAGCAACGGTTAGCGCTGCGAGCAATGCTCGATGATGATCTGTCGAGTATGGATGATGGCGAGCGACACAAGTCGAACTCTTCGAAGCGTGAGGGTGGCAGGGTGCGGTGTGCGACGTTGGTCTTCTCCACACGATGGGCGACGAAGGCAGCGGCGGAGGATTGCGGTAGGACGAGGAAGGTGGCGGAGGACTACCCTCTTTAAATCTTGTGAGGGTTGCGATTTCCTCACCGGTGGATGCGGGCGTCGACGTCGCGGGTCGTGCAGAAGGGTAGGCGGTCGTGGGTCACGATTCCCATTTTAAAGAGGAGTCACAGTAACTTTCAAACCAGGGTTAGGGTTTAAGCCAAACTTGTCACATCCCGGGAGACAGCCATCTAAAATTTTTGGCAACATCTCCCCTGTAACAATGACATTTCCTAAATACATACATCATACAGGCCTACACGGCCGCAATCTATACATCACAGAATGCATAACAGATAAGAATAAGGCCCACACGGCCACAACTACTAAACTAATACATTCAACCAAAACAAAACGTATAAATGGCAAGTCCACACAATACTACAAGAGTTACGCAGCAAAACATAACAAAATACAAATCCACACAAGTATGAACATAAGTCTGAAAGTCCACACATATAGTTCATATACCAACTACAATAAAATCCACACACTTAAAATCACAATACCATATATATCCTGCTGTGAGATGGTAGCAGCCTGACAGATCTCCAAGCTCCAAGTAAAATCCTATCTATTACTTGGGGAGAAAATAATGCAACTCCAGGATTTGGGTAGTGAGTATTAGATACTCAATGGAATACAGGATAGAAGTGCATACATAATATATCAACAGGAATAACAAAAGATATACAGTCTCTATAAGTGATACATAAGGAAAGATAAATATTGTATAACAGGTATAGGAATCATACAAAATCATGCAGTGCATGTCATGTCATACAATGCAACAGTCATATATCAAACAAGTGCAACAGTTATACACAAAGATGCTGTAAACAATAATGCAATAAAATATAACAACAAATACATGCAAATATGCAACACATATCACATGCAACATGCATGGTCACTGTTTGCACTAGCCATCCCCAGTCACCCACCCAGTGTAGTGAACTAAGGCGCCAAATAGGACAAACTGCACAGGCTCCAATAACTAACCACCACTAATTAGTTGGGGAGCTGGCAGTGTATCAGGAGGGCTATCTAGTCAGTCCTGGTCGCACCCAACATAGCGTAATATATGCTCTCACCCCTGTTCCCACCACAACACGGTGTCAGGTGAGTGCCAATAACAACAACCAACAGCTATCAACAATACCTACTACTAGCATGTAGATGTTATGATGATCATCCCAACATATAATATCTACAACTAATCGACATAATCAACATGAATCAAGATGAGTCATCATAGGTCAACGATACAAAATTGAGACTATACTATCAATGGATAGATCAATTAAAGGTCAACCAGCATGTATCAAGCAACGAACAATATAAGGTATCAACTAGGTAAATAACATAGGTAACAGGAGTAGCAATAGGATAGTATCAGATCATATCAAATGTCAAGTGACAAATATCAATCAACATGTGAAACAAGAGTATCAACAAGATAATAATACAAGCAACATGAATAACAATAGGGTAGACAAGTACGATAGATCATGCACTAGAATATAGATCATGTAGTGACTAAGTACAGGGTACCCACTTGAATTTGACGACCGTCAACAACAGAACCCTCAGAAAATGCAAACTTCGTGTATAATAGTAACACACGTCACAACCCTGTGAATTATGAAACATAACAACACTAAATACACTATTATATTAAATTTACCATAAAGTAAATCCTAACCCAATATTTAGGTTAATCCAACCCATCCAACTTAACCTAACACAGGGTTAAACCAATTTAACCACAATTCAATCTACATTAAAATTCAATTGGATCCAATTAGCCTTAAATTCAATTGGATCCAATTAGCCTTTAACATCCAAATTAAGTTAACACTAACCTAGCTCCATCAATTTGCCAAACCAATCACGATACAATCCTTCATTAAACCAATCTAATAGTGGCTAATTAACAAGCCAACCAATCCAATTAAAGTTATTAACCGAAACCTTTTACAAAAACAGATCAAACTATATAATCAAAAATAACCCAATTAATCATTCCTCCCTGATCAACCCCAAAACCCATCTCAAACCTACTCTAACATTCAATGAAACTCATTCCTATCGATCCAACAAAAACCAAGATCCAAAATCAATCTCAACCCAATCAAACAGTAATCGGTTCTAGGTTATAAATATCACTACACACCCGATCCAAATCAATCTCATTCCTACAAAGATCCAACAGAGAAATTCTAGAACAGAACAGTGAAATCCTGCAAGAATCGATTCCAAAGGCTTACCTCAAATTGATTCAAGGCCTTGCCCTAGATTTCACCCGATTACAAGTTCTGTTCCTCTTCTCTGCCGATCCAGAGGAAGCCTACCAAACAGAGTAATGTTCATCACCAACCGGCCTACAAGCATTTACCATCAAAACTGATTGAATTCAAGATCTTACCTCTATTCTGTGCCTAGATTAGCCTCCAATTCCAACCCCCTTCTTCTTCTTTCCTTGCAACCGAAATCCAAGAAAACTCTAATCTGATCGAATTACAACAAGATGAGGAGAGGAAAAATTGATCAGCAAACCTAAGAAGATTCAAAGTCATCCAATGAGATTCAACTCAAGAAACCAAATGCAACCAAAACCTAGCTTAATTTTCCCTTACCGATAGACTTCTTCTCTTCCGGATTGCGCTGTTTGCAGCCTCCTCTCCCCCGATTTCAACCACCTCCAGTGAGGGTAAGCCTCCAACCGATCCACGCCGGCGCTTCTTCAACTCCGGCACCAGCATTGGGCAGCTCCACCACTCGGCGTCAGCGGAGAAGAGGCACGAACAGAGAGCTCGTTGCGCAATGGGAGAAGAAACAGGAAATCGCGATTTGGGAACTATAGTACCAGGTCTTTAATCTTTCTTAATGGGTTAAGATCCAACAAGCTATTAACCCAATAATCCCTTTAACCCTTTATCCATTATCCAATAGATTGGGTTTTAATTAAACCTAATTGGCTTTATTTGAGCTCCTAAATTAGGCTTTAGGGTTAGTTTATTTAACCTCTTAAATGGTTTTCCTAAAACCCCAACAATTAGGGTAAATTTATTTGTAATTTACCTACAATTTCTGATATTTTACATTCTCCCCCATGATATGCGTAGAAAATATATATGTTTATGAGGTTTTCATTGTACATCTTTCTGTATTTCATCTTTTATCTATGCATTAAGCATATTTTCTCTATTTCCTGGTTCAGATGTCTGCTCCTGTGTTTATGATTTTGCATGATGGAAATGGAGCCAAAGAAGGTGAAACAAAGAATTAATCGAAGACAAGGCAAGACAGGGTCGTGCCTCCAAGGGGGCCGTGCCTCACCACCAGAGCTGCATCAACCATAGGCCATGCCCACCAGGCATGACCATGCCTTCAACCAGAGAGTCAGCTGCCTAGGGTCGTACCTCCATTCCAGCTTGAGCTAGGGCCTGACCGTGCCTGATTTCTAGAGGAGAACCAGCTTCTGACCGTGCCTCACAGGCACGGCCGTGCCTGCTTTTCAGAGACTTAACAGGGCCTGGCTATGCCTTTTCTAGGGAACCAATAGCACATGGTCGTGCCTACCTGGCACGACCGTGTGACGGGGGTGCTAGCCATGTGCCCTAGGACGTGTGACTAGACATGGCCGTGTGGCGAGGACTTGATTTCGGGAGCATATAAATACCCCTCTTATTTGCCCTAAATAAGGGGGAAGTCCTTGGAGGTGATAGAGAGCCACCATAGCCACCATCCAGAGCAAGAATCAATGATCCATCCATCCGTTCGGGCCTCCTCTGTCGCATCCATCCACCGTTGGCGAGGAGATTGCAAAGAGAAGAAGACGACAATTATTGATAAGTTTTATTTCCTCTTTCTATCTCAGATTTAGGATCTAAAATGTATTTCTTTCAATCTTCTTTGTGTTATAACCCCTCCGTCATGGAGTAGAACCTTAGATTCTAGGATGTAGGAGGAATCGAGGTGTATTGTAAATGATTGTAATTATGGATTTGTGTTTACCATGTTCTATGATATATTTATGCATTTGCTTTATGGAATTATGCCTTGTGTTTGCTTGATGATATGAATATGAATGGTATGAATCTATAAGGATGAGGGTGAGTTGTGGTTTAAGAAAAGCTTAGGATCATATGACCGGGTGCCTTGTGATAGAAGGTGAACCTTTAACCAGACTTTTCGAGAAAATTCTTAGGCTACAATGATTCTTTATGAGAGATAGTTAATGGTTATTGATTGCTAGGGAGAGGTCCTTAATTGGGTACTCGGTGATAGGGGGTAGGACACTAGTAGTATGTTGGAGTGCCCGATGACAGCGGGTATAACCAGGCTATCTGGGGTCATCTCAAACTAGTAATCATAACGTAAGAGGATTATTAATTTTATTCTGAGTAAATCTGATGAGGTCTAATTGGATATTTTAGTTAGAATCTCTGTAATTGTGTAAACATTGAGGAATGGTAAGGAATCCATAGTCAATCAAACATAATCTCGAAGAATCCGAAGTCCTAGGATCATTTTTTCAATCCTGTTACTAGTTGATTTTTCTTCGATTGAGGTCTAGGAGCTCAACTTCACTCTCTTACTTTCCCCATCTCAACCCAGATTACGTGAACTCTACACTCTTATTGTGTTAGTTTAGTGATTTATTCCACGGTCCCTATAGTTTGAGATATCTTTTTATTACTTGACGACAGTCATATACTTGCGGACCTTGTCAGGCTTCGTCGAAATTAAATCATGAATCCTCTAATGTTACAACTACTAGTCTGAGATGATACCTAGATAGCCTGGTTCTATATCTCTCCTGCTGTCACCGGGAACTCCAGTAATACTACTGGTATCCTACTCTCTATCACCGAGTACTCAATTAAGGACCTCTTTCTAGCAATCAATAGCCGTTAGTTATCTCTAATGAGAATTCATTACAGTCTAAGAATCTCCTTGGAAAGTCCGATTAAAGGTTCACCTTCTGTCACAAGGCACCCCAGTCATACGATCCTAAGATTTCCATTAAACTATAGTTCACTCTCATCCATATGAAATTTAGCCTTCACAAACATATCATCAAATAAATACAAGGCATAAATCTATATAGCAAAGCATAATCAAATCCTTGAGCATGGCAAATAGCAAATCCATAGATTATAATCATCCATTTACATCTCGATTCTTCCTACATCCTAGAATCTAGAGGTCTACTCCATGACGGAGGAAATACAATGCAAAGAAGAGAGAAAGTAGTTTATCTTGCTACTAAATCTTAACGAGAAAAAAGGGCAAAAGACTTATCAATGGATACAATCTTCCTTGACTTGTAGTCTCCTCGTCCATGGTGAATGGAATTGGTGGAATAGTCTTCAACAGATGGATGGATCGCTAAAATCTTCTCCGGATAGCGGCTACGGTGTCTTTGATTCACCTCCAAGAGCTGCCCCTCCTTTTTCAGGGTTTAATGAGATGTATTTATATGCTCCCAAACGTGACACAGTCGTGCCTCATGGCACGGCCCAAGAAGCACGTCTCAAGCATTCCATCACACGGTCATGCCTAATAGGCACGGCCTTAAACAGGTCTTGTTCTGGAAAATAGACACGATCGTCCCTCATAGGTACGACCCCAAGCTGTCTTTGATCTAGAAAGAGGCACGATTGTGCCTCATAGGCACGGCTCCAGCCACTTGTACCTCTAGTATTGGGACACAACCGTGCCTTGTAGGTACGACTCGTGGTCTGGTTAGCTCTGGATTGAAGGCATAGTCATGCTTTGTGGCACGGCCTGGAGCAGCTGGTCTTTTGTAAGGTTGGCACGGTCGTGTCTAATGGACACGACCGCTAGCTTGGCTCGGATGGATGAAGCACGGCCGTGCCTTATAGGCCCGGCCTGACACTGTCTTGTTCTTTCTCTATTTCGACTTATTTTGCTCAAAATTCCATCCTGCAAATTAGATAGTTCACCATCGACAGACCATTTGTTTTGTTTTGTTGCTTTTTGTTTTTTATTATATTTTTATTTTATTTCATTACATTTTTAGATAGGTAAAAAAAAGTGGAATAAAAATTCAAAAATAAAAAGAAAGTGATCTGTTAAAAAAAATAGAAAATAAAAAAATAGAAAAATAGAAATAAAAGAAAAGAAAAAAAGAAAAGAAAAGAAAAGAAAATAAAAATAAAGTTTGAGTTGGTGATATTCATTGGATAGTTGGTAGGAAGTTTTTGCAACTTTTATTTCTCCTACTAGGAGCTATATTGGAGATCTTTTAGTGTAGGAGAGGATAGGAGTTGTTTTCTTACTACTAGCTCACCCCACACTAGCTTAGTTTTTATATCTACTGGGCATGATTTTCATTGACTCATCTATGAAGTAATTCATATTTCCCATTTCTTCCACTTGTATTTATCACCTTCATTTTCCCCTTACATACATTGTTTTCTTTCCATTATTTATTATTCCTTATTCTTTTACAATAAATCTTTATGAATTGTGCAATCTTATGCATATGATAGTGGTGGAGATTAGAAGAAAAGCAAGCCAATGGTAGTGTATGAACCATAAGTAGCTTGAGAGAGATCCACCATTTACACGATTATGAGGATGAGCGACCACACACTCTTTATCCTGTTAGGTTTTTTTGTCATCATTCTCAATTTATTTAGGGTGGATTGAAATTACTATTTTGTTGATCAATGTGAGACGTGAGTTCTGGATTGCTTGAATTTCTAAAATTTGGCACTCTAATTTAACTTGTTATTGCAACTTCTTGATTTGATTGATCTTGCTAGGGTGGAAAATAATGTATATTAGTTTACTTTCACGAGACGTGAAAGAATAGGTGTGGGGGATTTCATAACTGACTATTTGATCAGGTAAATTAGGATTATTTTGGACTGATTTGACCATATTTCATGACATAAATAAGGTTTATTGGGCTGATTATTTATCTGGATGAATTTTTGATGTTATTCTATTTTTTATTAATTTATGGCATTTATGGATATTAATTGGTTGTAATTTATTTTGCAGGAAATCTAATTTGGAGAAAAAAATTAATTCTGGTTCTAGTCCAAGTCAATTCGGATTCAATTTGGTTCAATCAGATTCAAAATCAGCTTGGTTGAAGCTGCTGGTTAACTTGAGTGCAGTTCAAGATCAAATTCAATCAATTAAAGTTGGTTCTGCTCAACCCAAAGCTCAATTCCAACTCAATCAATTGAATTTGGCTCAGCTCAAACCAAACCCAAGTTCAGCTTAACTACATTGGGCTTAACCGGTTCATTGAAGGATAAAAGGCAATTTAGGGTTCGTGCACAAAGGGGACTCAGATTCGCTAGGGTTCACTGTGCTTTCTGATTCACGATTTTCTCTCTTCTCCGTCGCCGAGCTCCCCTCCGCTTCCCTTCTCATCTTCCCAATCAGCCACAAGGCGGCAGTCGGCGTCCACAAAGGTCAACAAGCTTCAATGACATTCGCAGGGGAGTCGCCGTGGGTGGTTCGCTCTGGCGTTTTTCCCCTTTTCCCCTCTGGTTCTCCACTTCGCCGTGGGTGGTTCGATCCGGTGGTTGGTGGTCGGCAGTACATCACGGGACTTGCCGTGGGTGGTTTGCTTTGGCAATTTCGTTGATCCTTTGCATCCACCAAGGCTAGGCAAGGGATGCCCTGTCCAGCCCCGATCATCTTCATCCACCGAAGTTTCCAACGTAAGGAGTTCGTATTTCTTGCTGTTTTCTGACGCTTGGTTTGTGGTTTGCAGCTGGACGTTAGAGGCAAAGGATGAACTCCAGTTCGTGTTCACTCTGATTGCAATCCGTCGTGGGTGGTTTGCTCCGCGCGATCCATTCCCTTGTTGAAGTTACATCACCGATTGTGGGTGTTGCTGCAGCCTTATGATTGATTTGGGAACCCAAAAAAAATCTCATAACCCTTGTTTCATCTTATCATTCCTTGTTCGGTTCTATGTTGACAATTCAAACCCCTTGTTTCTTTTGTTTCCTATGTTCGGTTGCTTGATTGGGGGAAACCCTAATGCTAAGTTGGTTTTATGCTTTGTTTGGTACTCGTTTATTCTGTTCTTGTGCATAACCCAATAATTCTTGTGTTCGATTGTGAATATGAATAAATGGTTTTGTGTGATCAAATAATTGTGCTATGGGTATGAATAGTTTGTATGCATGATGTGGTACCTATGTTGATGATTGAACTTGTGTTAAGAATAATCAATTAGCGCTTGATGGGGGTAATTTTGTTGTGAACATGTTCCATGTGTTATTGTAGTGAACAAGGTGTGTAGCTTGTATTATGTTGTGTGTAGATATGAATAAAACTTGTAAATTAAGAATTGTAGATGGGGAATTGTTGTATGCTATTGTAACCTAGTTGTTCATGTGTTTATATATGGGATACATGTTGTATGTATGTTAATTTTGTGTTAATAAAATGATCCATGGAAAGTGTAACAAGTTGTATAA
>JAOBBC010023968.1:0-12487 GCA_025388495.1 Curcuma longa
TTTGCAGGACTTTGGAATTTGTGGAGCCATATACTAAACTGAATTCAAAAGCATAACTATGAAATAAATGTCCGTATTGATGCATTGTAGCAAAAAATTTTGTCAAAAACAGAAGGAAATGTGAACTCACCTGGATTGACGTGATCTCATTGAAGTTTTTAGTGTTAGGAATGTTAAGACAGCGCATGCCATGCTGGTGACGCCACTCCTTAAAATGGCGCTCAAATGCCCTTCGTCCCCAGTAACTTTGGTTCCCACATATCTCACATTTGAATTCCTACAGCAAAGGAACAAAATGGTCCCTCATGTTTAATTAGCAACTCTGAACTATTTGCATTATACAACATTTAAAATCCTAGAGAAAATTCAGTCAAGCTATGTAGATAAACAATAGTTCATGCACAAGCTATGTAGAGAAAGCAATTAGTATGAAAATCCTTGAGACAAAAAATAACACAATGAGAGGAAACAAAAGCACTAAACGGATTGTACTCATGAGCTATGAAATTATTGCCTATTTCTTTCATTGGCACAAACAGGAAAAGCCATGAAATTATTGAGTATTAATATGGGAGATTAAAGAAGAGCAAAAGCTTATGTACAATAAAATGATGCCATTAATTTGATAGCATGTACATTTGGACGAATGGTTACGCATGAACCATGTATTGACAAGGTGAAATTATGAAATATATTACAATAGCTTTACAATCACATATGGCTGAAAGGTTTGCTTACATTGGACCACATAAAAGAATAACATGGTGAATTAAAGGAATCAGATAAGTCTACAGAAAGAGTATAAAATTTGCATGCTGCATGAACATAGGGAGGACTGGTGTAAGCATACCTGTCCAAGTCCATGAAGCTTGTAAAGCCAGTAAGGAATAGGCTTCCCATCCCAGCCCATTGGCAATTTTAGAGGATTGTAGATTTGCTGCTCCTCATCATCACTTTCAGTGTCAGCTTGTATCACCTCCTGATTGAAGAAACAAAAACGTGATTTAAGCTTGAAAAAAAAAGGCAATGAAGAAACAGAAGCAAATTAAAAGATGGAAGAAGATATCATTCTATTAACAAAATCTATTTGATACATGAAACAAAATTCTGGAAAGAGGATTGGAGAAACCCATGAGTAAACAAGTACTTAAAGGTTTTAACCGTAGAATTAATTGCCTGCATTTGCTAGCTATGCATCCTTAACCATTACTCACACAGATTCCTTTGTGGCTACATATTCATCTGGAGGCTGACCCAGTGCTTATGAAGTTGGATTCTATGCCGCAGCAAAACTAATATAGATCTAATTAAAGATTGTAATAGATCAGATAGTATATATGTGGGTCACATATACCTAATGCTTCTATATTCAATTAGCACACAGAACCAAACTGATTAACTAGACCTACACAAAGAGTTTGTGAAGAAAAAATAGTTTACATGCAACCCGGCATAAAATATAAATAATCAACCGACTAATGTTCCATTTGTTTCAAGAAAATACTACTTTCCAAGGGTTGCTTTGTTCCAGTCTTTATAGGTACGAAGTCTAACTATTTAGTTAGTGGTATCTTATCTATTATTCAACAAGTTGATATGGAAGATGATTGGGTAGTTAAAAATAAGAGGAGCTTTTAACTACATGGAGTGTAATTATATTTACCCTAAAAATTAAATGCATAAAAATTGTGTTTTTTTACATTTATTTATATAATAGATTTTACATTTAATGTATTGCACTTAATATTTAATCTTAATTTAGTTATTTTACATCGTCGATTATTTTTATTTTTACATAGCATTTTAGCTCTTTGGCTGTAATGTTTAACACAGATTAAAGTTCCACAAGTTATATATTTTTATTATTGTTTAATCTAATTATTTTACTTTTATTTTTCATACCTTTTGTAATATAAAAGCATTCTTGTAAGAACTATATTATGTTATATTTATTTGTACTGTTACTAAATATAAAATAATTGTTTTATTTAATTTTTTTTCTAAATGACTGCTTGATTTCATGACAGACATTGATCAAATTGGTTTAATTTAGTTGAATAGAAATCAAATATTTAATTTAAAAAATATCGATGTATAATGCTTGGCTAGGGAAAAAAGCTTCCTCTTTTCAAATGAGAAGCAAGATTCTCCAAACCTAGATTACCCTGACTTGAAAATAGTTCATTAAATTAAGTACTGATTTAAGATATTAATAACAATGTAAATCACATTTTGTTGAATATAAATAACATAAACTAACTTTTTAACATGTGGCACATATGCAATCCTATTAGCACCTCATGTGCTACATAATAGCCACACTACCTGCATGTACTTTAAAAAAAAATTACAGCAATAATATAACAATGTTACCAAAAAAACTTGGCATCGAGATTCAAGAAAATAAAATTGCACAACCATATTGCATGCAGCTTGCAGTGTTCTACAAACAACAGCTAATTAGCATCTGTGTAGGCTATTCAAACAACAATATGACAAATTTCTCTCTAACATACAAAAAGAGAACCAAGATGGGTCACAATTATTTCAGTTATGATTAGGATATTTGGTCCACTAAACCTTGATACACCTCAAGTGCACAAAATAGTCAATCAGAATAAATACACAGAATCTACTTCTTGTTTACTTGGAAAGAATTAGGATGAAATAATAACTTTTTATCGGTAATATTTCCTTTCCTCTCATTTCTCTGCAAGCAAACAGAAATCACTGGCTTCTTTTTAAGTCAAAAAGCATGCCTAACCTGAAGGTCTAACATTGGATAAGTGGAATATTGCTAAAGCCGAATATTGCTAAAGCAAAGACAATTATGAATGTTTTTTTTAAACAGCTAGCAACTATTACATTAAATTCTTCAGAAAACTACAATAGTACAAACTAACCTCCACCTGAAAACCCCTTCATCATCACCTTAGCCACAGCAAGAACCTAAATAATCCTAATTCTAAATAGATGTTGCCATTTAGCTAGAGACCAAGCCCTTAACTCCTTAATATCCCCTACCAAGTCCACTTTAAGATCACAGCCCCCACCATCTCTAGCTTAGTCACAGCATGAGCTTCTTCTTACTTCTAACCATATCACAACATTTAGCTACGCACCCAGCTCCAACCTCCTTAATATCCTCAACCATGTAAGAGGCTTGCCAAGGAGATAAGTTTCTACCATTTAAACAGGCAATTATACATTTTACTGAAAAGAACATAAACTGCAAAGTCTACATGTGTATTGCATGATCAAAATACATTTCATCAGCAACTATCAACAAAGTACAACAGCTATTATCTATAAGTTACAATCCTAGAGTTCACCAATGAATGGAAGATTACCTCTTCACGTTCTGCTTCCATTTCCTCATATGTTAAAGCTTGCTTCTTTTCAATATTTTCTTTTGTTTGATCAATAACCTGCCAATAAAAATGGGAGCATTTGTTATTACAAGAAATGAGAGAGTAAGAAGCACAGTGTACTTCTGGTTTTAAGTGGTAGTGCGCATGCAAATTACACATTCTGCACTTGTCTACTTGAGGGGAAGGAAGCCAACATAGAAGGGAAAGGAAGGGGAAAACGATCAATTCCCTTGTTCATTAAGCCTCCTTTCCCCACTCTTAGTTCAAAGTGGACAGAAGGGAGAAAGATGAAAAAGTCTAAAAGAAACTAGTTTAACCAGCATGTCTTGGGAATGACAATGAAAAGGGTAACTTTGCCATTTTCTTTGTTTCTCTTACATTCCTTTCTTTGCAAATATACAATTCGAAGGAAATTCCTGCTCTCACTGACTTCCCCTCCTCTTTTCACCACTACTGTACCTTTCTTTCTTCCTGTTCCTACACTCAAGTAAATACATCCTCGATTTTAATGATAGCTTAATCTACAGAATTCATAGTATACTTTCATAATACATAACCTGTAATTTCCACTTCAATAATATGTCCATCATATGATATGAAATCACGGAAAGCCAAAGTTCACAGTGTTCAGAATTAAACTGAACATTATCAAGACTACTTTCTCATGAAAGAATTTAGATGTGTGTACGAAATGATTGAATGACCATATCAAGCAAACTATCAAGAATAACAAACAAATGCTGATAGAATGAATTTAAAAAGAACAGTCATAGACTAACCTCTGTTAGAAGGTCACATAAATGATGCAACTTTGCCTCCATCAAAGCAATTTCTTTCTTAGAACTAATCTGATCAGCGACAACATTTTTCTCTGAGTTACGTGAGTTTTTTGCAAAATGCTTCTTATCAAGTTGCTCTAGAGGAGTGTCCTACAAAGGAACCAAGATGCTCAAGTTACCCATAAGCAAACAAACACAACCATGCTTAAATTTCCAGATCAAATTAAATTAAATCAAAGAAATCTGTGCATGATCTTTAGAAGACAAAAAATTCTAGGAAAACTAAATTGTTAGTGAACAAAGATAACTATGAAATGTGATGACGAGGTTATAGGACTAAAGCATGGTTCAAAATTGATAACAATCTGAGCAAACTGGCAAAATAACACTATAGCAAGTGGTGTACCACGTCATGCCACTTGGTATGAGGAGGATTAGTGGTACCAGTTCCGTAAGATAGACCAATCTCAGTGATTGTTGATTGTCTATATTTCAAAATACAGTTTAGGAAATTTGGAAACATTCTCAAGGACTTGAAATTATCTTGTCAGGATGGATGTATTATTGAAACTTCACAATATTCTTTGTTCACAAAAATGAACCTGCAAGCTGTAACAAAGTTAAGTGAGTGCCGGTGTAAGCATATTCTTTGTTCACGACGTGAAACTGACATGTGTAGATAAATTTAGGGAAGCTATATGAATGTCAGAATATTCCATTAAGTCAAGTTCTCACAATTGAGATTGTACCTAATAATAGCGTTGAAACTTACGATCAAGATGTATAAGATACCATCTCGATTAAAATCCTATTCAGGAAAAAAAATGCCAAGGCCAATTTGGGATGCAGGATCATAAGATCTTAAAATCCAGGGAAGCAATTGTGATCACTGTGTAAGGGGAAGAAAATCAAGATCAACCCTAAATATTCATCTTATCACTGGTTGTAAAACAAGAAATCCCATGCAAAAAGATTCACCAGATGAAACATCGTTCGTCTATCTAGGAACTCAGTGAATTTTACTTTTAGCAATCATGAAAATTAATGGTCAATACTTAGCATGCAAAAATAAGTACACAATAAAGAATTTTATCAAGACAAGCTATAAAATTTTGGCAAAATAACTTGCTTTGATCCTTGTGAAGCAAGGATGAAATCCAGTTATAGACACACACACACACACACACACACACACACACAAGACGTTACTACTAACCTTTGTAAGAAACAATCTCTCTGCACGCTGTTTAAGTGTACCCCCAGTTTTCAAGCCAAGAGCCGCCAAGGCCTAAAGTGTTGAGTCATTACTCAGTATAAGGAAAACAATCATAAGCATAAAAAAAAATCACTGAAAAGAAAGACCAATCGGTTAGAGCACAGAAATTTTGCATGATAATTATTCTATATCATTGCATTTTAAAGAAGCATTCAAAAAGTTTACCAACTATGTCCACAAACTTTAGTCTGAATTACCTAGCAGGTAGTACCTAAAACTAGTTAGCAAATGGATATTCTATGAACCTTAGACTTAGCCTTTCTGTAAGCACAGCCAGAGAGAACATAAGTGGTCAATATTAAGCCCCGAGAGTATCAAGCAATAAGCACAGCCAGAGAGAGAACATTCATGGTCAGTAATAAGCCTCAAAAAATTAACAGTAAGCACATCCAGAGAGCATTAGTCGTTCTTCCCTTTGGAAGCAATGCTGCAATTTGGAGGGAAAAGGCATTCATTTAAATTTTAACAGTTTATTATAGTTTCCAATATTCACCTCAAACTATGTCATAATCGAAGTTTGATTTCCTTTGAAGTACCAATCATGCAAGGTTGTACTGTTAGTGATGGTGCCTTAGTCTTAGGAGCAATCAGATTGTATAGACACTTCATTATATATTGTAATTGCATTGTTTAATAAAATTGGTTATCTTAAGTAATTGGATAATTAAAATAAAATCCCAGAGAACAACTTGTCGCATGTGACTCGCTGTTTCATCCAAGGTAGGTGTGCCTGTCTAAGTGATCCTTCGATTTGAGAATGCCACATTCATTTTATTTCATTTGGAGATCAACATACTTTAATACTATATGATGGTTCCTTAAAAGACATGCATGTACATTTGTAATTGGATATATAACTAAGATCATGAAGGTGAATGCATCATCAACAAATGACTTGTAAATCCTGGAAGGAGAGTATATAACTTTCATTGGTAAATTACTCAAATAATCTATGCACAGTGATAGTTGACTGATAAAAAGTTGTCAATTCAATTTCTATCAAGTTGATCATTAGGAAATCCGTAAAAGTAGTATAAGTTGAAATTTTCATTTTTTATGGCTGCATATCATATTTCAGTGTGTTTTGCAAGAACCATACCACGTTGCATCCCTTTTCTGCAGTTCCAAGAATATTTCTGTACTGAGATTTATGCTTTGAAAGTGTTTATTCTGCCTTTTAAACACATTAATTAAGCAAAGTTTATTCATTTTTTTTTCTGCAACTGGCTTACTGTCAACCTGTCACGGGAAGTTTGTAGATCGAAGTCTTGTTCGGAAGTTTTGGTGTGTGTCCTGATATATGGGTTAGAGCGATAGATTAATAGATCCTACCTGACTGAAAAGTGAACTGACTTAAAAAATTGAGTTTTTCCAAGAAAATATGTTGCTTATGTCCACCCTCACCTCCACTAATTCTTCTTCCACATTGCAACATAAATCTAATCAGCGTCTCTTCTATGTCCAGTATTCCTTTTGACGTTCTTTGTAACATGCAGTTGCATTTAAGCTGATTATAATTTATGGTAAATAGCTCATCATGTTCATTTCTCATCATTGATAATTTCTCTTAGTTGTGTGGGTATTGAATCCTATATATTTAGTGAGAAGAAATGTTGATTAATTTTTATTCTATTGTTATCAGTGACTTACAATTGAAACATGACAATAGGAATTATGTTTCTTTTTTATTCTAAAATATATAACTCTTGTCAATTGAAGAACTTGCATTCGATTATACAATTTATGTGAATTATAGGTCTAATTCTAGTGCTAGAGCTTTTGTATAGTTCAATTTCGTGGAAGAAAATCAAAAGAGCACCCTTTTATCCATATCATCAAAAGGGTACCCATCTTTCAAAATTTATCAAAACAACGCCCCACCCTATAATTTTCTGCCCCAAATAGCTTGTGTGCTCCATGATGGAGCTGCTTTAACCAAAACTGCACCATTTTGGAGCTACAGCTCAACCTTGGATCTGCTTTGGTCAAAGTAGCTCCAAGGTGATGGTTAGGTTGCCGGTTCATATTCTTGCAGTTAGACCAGCTGAGAACAAAGTGGTATTTTAGGCAGAAAATTATAAGTGAGATGATGTTTTAATATTTTTCTTTTTTTTCAAAGTGAAGCACTCTTTTGATGATAATGATAATAAGGAGTGCACTTTTGATTTTCTATGAAATGTGCAGTATGGTATAACAAATATAAAATCCCCAAATACAAAAATTTGCGATCCTTAAAACCTGAACCAAGCTAAGAAAGTTTAGTTCAGTTTTTTTTTCTAGTTATGAATCTGTAAATGGGGATGTTTTAATAACTTGAATCAAACCAAGCATTGAACTTTTCTAAAAAAACGTACCAACCCAACCCAAGCCCACCCCTATTCCTAATGCGAACTATTATATCCTACTTTTTCAATAAATGTTCATTACAGAAACTTTTAAAGCGTCAATCCCAGTTTCAAAACAATCTTGTTATTGGGATTTTTTTTTTGTAAAATACAACATGAAATAAGCTACCAGGCCAAGAAAGGTCCAAATTTATACAGCCTTTTCATTTATTCCAAAAATTAGTAAGAAATCAGTATCACACAACAAGCAGAGCAGGTGAAAAATAGCAGAGCCTGATCATTGACAACATCAGCAGATGATGTAAGACTATAAGTTTGATTGAAATAAACTATGTCAGTGTTCACCAGGATAAAACTGAAAAACATAGGACCATCCAGGATAATGAATTGTATAGACTGCCAGCATAGAGAAACAGTAAAGGGCAAAGAACTAACCTCTTTTAATTTTTCAGGTCCGACCTCCATAAGTTCTTCAAGTGTACTGTAATACTCAAGATCAAGCTCATCGCTTTGTGATGGAAGAGGATCTCTGTCTAAACCTTTGTTTTCCCATCCCAAAATGTTCCCATCAGCCCATTGTTGTTCAAACTCAACTTCAAGCTGCTACGAGAAAAATAAACTTCTTGTTATGCTATATTGATCGATTTAAATTGTGATGAAACTAGATTCTCATCCAGACAAGTTAATAACAATCCCCTAGACACAGCCAACATGTTCGCATAGTACTCATAAAAATGTAGTAAAAAGACCATCTATTAATATTACTCTATAGATTTGGAATAGCTTCCACTAAGCAAATGTGGGCAACTCAGCTTCAACAAGTGATTAAAAAATTGTCAATTTCTACCAGATTAAAGGTTCACAGCATAATATAAATTTAAATTGAGGAAAACATCAAAAGAAATAAAGCAAAATATGGAAAGCAAGAAAACATATTTACAAACAAACGTTAACCGATTTATTTTATCATATTTTTTTATGAATCCTAGATATCATTAATTCAATTTTTTAGGATTATAAATGCAATTTCATTAAAGAAGGAAAGCATGAAAATGAGATCATGTTCATATTTTGATTAATTGAGAAAAGACTAGAAGTAGGGGGAAACAACAAATATTTAAAAAATATGAAAACGTGTGAATAAACTAGATAGTTTTTATCAAAACTGTAAAGATTGCTTGATCTCATTGATTTGATTTTAACATTGGTTATCAACTACAATTGAAAAATGTAAATGAGACCTTTTTGTGCATGTTATATCCAAAATACTATTGTCTAGGTTAGGTAATCATCACATTGCCCCTAATTAGTCATAGTCAATTTACATAAATAGTTTATTATACTATTTACTGCACTTAAAATATATCTTTGAATATTCTTTACTTTTTCCCTTTTAGGAATCAAATTGCTACTATCGAACCTTTTTTACCTTTTCAAAAAAATTTCTTCAGTACACGTTTATAAAGTTTTCAGGATTTACATAGGAATATACGATCATACACCATCAAATGGTGGTATAAACGTTGCTAATACTTGAAGCCCAGTACTAGCTAGATTTATGATCATTATTCAGCAATTTCAGTAGAATTATAGTGTTCTTTCTCTGCTTTAACAAGAGATTGAGATTGTCCTTAAGGACAGGCATGCATGATGGCCATGTATTTAATGAACTCATATCAGTCAAACCACAAATTGATGGGCAACTCAAATAAAATTAAACAAGGCAGTGCCAAGATCAATACAATTGCTTTCCAACTAAGATCAATTAGTAAATTTACAATGAAATTAGAGATACTTTGTTAAGATGAGGGACAATGAAAATAAGACCTTTCACATTATAATCAAATGCAAGATTAGAAGATAATAATTTTTTTCTAAAATAATCAAATTCTTAAATTATATTCTCTCAAGTCCCATTAGATTAAAGAATTGACCCACTAATTTTTTAGGCTCAACTATCACATTAATTTGTTAGACTGAACCACTTGTCAAAATCCTTAAGCCTGACTTAATGTGTCAGTTTTTCAACTACACAAGCCGTGTTATTGAAAAGGGATTCCTATGTGATGGTTGAGCCACCATTGGAAATCACGTGTCGTCAACTTAAAGAATATTATGGGCCGAGAATTGGACTTTAGACCTTAACAAATATTGTCACAAGTTTAACATCCTACTTTAGTCCAGCAAGGTGGTTTGTGGCATATAAAAAAGGATACACTTAGACAGTAAGCTATTATTATCTTTGATGTTAAGAAATTTAGGTCAATAGTTGTGTCTAACAAGTCAATGGATCAATCTCTCATCCAAGAGGACATTAGTATTGCTAACTAATGTTTTCATAGAATAAAATACAGTCGATGTATATCAAAGTTATTAACTTAAAGAATTCATTAGCAGAAAAAAATCAGCAACTTTACCTTCTCAAATAACCTATCAAGATCTTGTAGTGGCTGTGTACGTTCCATGAATGATACAAGATACTGCAAAACATGCTCCAAATATTCTTTATATTGTCTGTCAAAATTAACAAAAAGTAAACTCAGAGCAGTTCAAGTCTATTTTTAATACATATTATGGCATAGCATCGCTACTAAAGAAAAATAAAAAATAATCTTAAAAAGTACTGAAGAAATTAACAAAGCTAGAGAGAACTATATGACAATTAAAAGAAAAGCAAAAGAAAGAACCTCTCGAACATCCTTTTCCACAGAAAATGGGTGAAAATAAATCATAAATGAAACAAAAACTACTTAATTGTGATGGCTATGATGCATTGGCATTTGCAATAATACAAATAAGAGATGCCAAAATATAACGTCAGGGTTTACCTACTCAACTTCAGATGGCATGGAATGCTTTGAGTTCGAGAAAATGAATCCAAGAAAGTCAAGTACTCTGTAGAAGAATCCCCGAACTTTGAATTGATATACTCATTGTATAACTCATGCATATCAAGGTATCGGCCAAAAGCTTCCTGTGAAAACAACCAAAAATACATAAATAGAAAATTATGTTGTAGTGCCAAAAAACACAATAGCGAGTTGAGATCTTGGAAGGTACTCTCAGAAATAAACACATAAACATAATATACTCTGAAAAATATTAAGTGCATAGTTCATTTTTATTTAGCCCACCATAACACCATGACAAGATAAGCTTTGCCCAATTATCAAAATTGCAGCACAGTCTATATCAGAAAGGCATCACGAAGATGTATAAACACCTAAAGCTTACCCTGCGTGCCAGCATGATCCTGCATGCACAATGACAAAATCCTGCAGAAATTAAAATACAAAAATCACAAAGGCATCTATCCCATTCCTCATCGTGATTGGAAGAAACAAAAGAATTATTATTCACAAGATTCCACACCACAGTGAACAAACATCAAGAAAAGAAAATATTCATTTTTCCACGACTATGTCATCTCCACTGCACTCATATATTTTCCATTTGCCACTCATATCACTGGGCTTCATTAGAACATCATATCTGTTTGTTGGAATATAATGTTTTCAGTTTCTTGAGTTACTGAGTTTATTTAACTCATCAAAACTCATCCTCAATAACTAGATCAACTGAATTACCATAAGAAAAGTACAACTCAAACTCAAAAGCTAGTTTGGCAAAATTATTGTCAGAGCTTGAGTTAACCAACAATACTTCCATATGTTAATATATATAATTCTTGCACCAAATCAATTGAACTGTTTGGATTTCACTAAACTGAATTCGTTCACCCATCAATGATCAAATATTGAAGACACTGGCATAACCAATATGGAAGAATACGATCAAAACCCAAAGAAAAATAAGCAAGTTTGCAGGAAAGTAACTAGATAGTCTAGATCATGAAGCAGGAATCCTGTGTTTGGTGGGATAAATTTCATGTTGGTGTCACGCTTTGAATCTCAATCTTTGAAATTGACTTCATATGAGAAATGGAATCAAGCATCCATCCAAGGAAAAAACAAGCACAAAATTATGACAGAACCTATGATACCTCGCCACTAAATTCAATATGTGGTTCTTCCTTTAGAAGCTCTTCGTATTCTTCAGTTGTATCAACCACACGAGCTGATGGATGTCTCCTATGGTAGTCACGGATCTGCACAAGGTAAAGCTCAGAGTAATGCAAAATTTTAATAAAATTACGGAATCAAGCTTCCTAAACATCAACATAAAGTATTGTGTACACTTCCATAAATCACACATTGAATATCGGAAGGAGAATTATGCACCAAACCATGTAAAATCAGCCAAATCCGAAGCAGAAGCAAATGCCCACCACCATAAAAGGTAGTATTTTTTTCAATATCTAGAGCTTGAACGAACACCCACCTCTTTAAGCCTATCATAAAACGCACCAAAGAGCGTAATCGAGCCAATTGCAGTCTGCCCACCAAGCGCCGCAATCTCATCTTTCCTCGCACTGTCTTTGTCCTCGTATATATCAATCTTGCAGAGAGCAGAAGAAAAATCAACGTAAATAAATTGCACATCAGACGCTTAAGCCAGACAACAAGATAACGTGACGATGTTACAAAATAGAAGGGCCTGAGAACACGGGATTACAAGCTTATCTGTGGTGTTGGTGATGAGGTCGATCATGTGGCGGACGCGGTGGCTCTGGAAGAGACGGTCTCGGTTGCTGTCGGGCTCGCGCTGGAGCTCTCGCACGATGAGTCGCTCGAGGCGCTCGACGTCCTCATGGGC
>JAOBBC010024365.1:0-12479 GCA_025388495.1 Curcuma longa
TTGCATAATGTCTTAGATGGATTAAATATATACTTTAAAACAACTAAGTATCTTTTGATAGAATTAGTTGAATTCTCATTGTCGAACAAATATGAAATAAGTGATCCAGCTGGAAGCTCCTCACCTTGAGTCAAATTTTACCATGAAACAAAGCCATGAGGTTAATAATGTGGGATATGGGTCAAAGAACACAATAATGTTGGTAAGTAGACAATGTATTACATGATAGAGTAGAAACCCTCTAATAGTTGTGGTTTGAGGATAAACCAAGCGGTAGCCGGTGAGCCTAATGCAACTTGATCTAAAGAGGGCAGGAAGTGATCGCCAAGGCATAGTGTTTAAACAAGGTGTGGCTCTTGGCAATCTCTAAGATGTTGGGGGTGGAAACAAATCGAAACACTAAAGTGGGGAAAACATGACTGGGCAATGGGTGTAAAATATCTTAAATGGAATAAGTGTGCATTCTAAAACAATGAGGTGTCTTTTGGTAAAATTGCCTGACTTCTTATTAAGAATTTCATAGTTATGCGGACTTGGCTGCATGGTGTGAAGCAATTCTGTGATAACCCAATGGAAGCTACTCACTTTAGAGTTGAATTTTACCATGAGACAAAATTGTAAGGCCGATACTATAGAATATCAGTTAAAGAAGACAATACCTCGGTGTTGGTGAGTACATGGTGTATTACACCTTAATAGTATTACACCTTAATAGTATTACATCTTAATAGCATGATATTCACAAAGGATGAACAAGCATTTGGTCTAAGACTGCATGAACTTTACTGTGAACTCTATTACTAGGTTCCCTTGCAGATTTAGGATGAAGTAATTCTCACATCACGTCATCTTAAGGATAGCATGCTCTTCTATTTTCATGGTTAGATCTCTTTTTCTATTCTTTTCCTTGGTGATACACTAAGTAGTCTTCCACCACATGTATGTGCTTGTATTGTTTTGTCTATATCTCATCTGCGTGGAATAATAAATTGTCCCCTAAGTCCATCAAATGAGTTTCTTGAGTATTCTAGGTTGTAGAAGAGCTACCACTTTATGCACATTGAGCTTTTGTTTCAACCTATATAGCATTCTTTAACTACACTCCATTTTTCTGTACCTCTTCTACAAACCTAAAATGATAATTGACACCCTTCCCATGCCTATTCTTGCAATTTTAGCCACCATCTTCTGCTCCTTTTTTGCGCCTACTCTATCTATTCACCATCTTTTGCTGCAAGTGATACAAGAGACTCAACCATTACAGACATAAAGCAGACGACTATATTTCAATCCAGTTATAGTTATTCCATTAAATTCCACTACCCTACTAGAACCTTTTATGGTCTCGATTTATACTGCAGACCTTAACCTTCATATTGTTGCATGGAAGAATATTCATAGAAGTGTAGCACTTTACATCCTTTTCCTGATTATATTTGCTATGTTTCCTTATCCCAGAATATTCTGTTCTTTCTGCAACGGATTCTATTAAGAATTATTAGACTATCTCAGAGGCTCTATCAGCTCAAAGGTGGAGACAGACACTAATTGATGAGATGGCAGCACTGAATTCTAATGGGCATATGAGAACTTATTAATCTTTCTTTCTAGCGAGTCTATTGTGGACTGCAAATGGGCATGTACTTCTTAACCATCCTCTGATGGCTCCATTAATAACACTTAAGCTCAATAGTGGCAAGAAGGTATACACAAATATAAGGTATTGACTAAATGGATATATTATCACATATAGGTAAGATTGTCTTCATTTGCTTTTCTTGGCAATTATATCTCAATGGGTGCTACACCAATAAGATATCAAAAAAGATTTTCCTTTATGGTGATCTATACAAGGAGTTCTATATAACATCCTATTAGTTCTCTTACTTGGGAGATCTTCTGTACAAGGTGTGGGTATTGTTTTTTCTAATTCTTAATGTACTTTTGATCTTATATTATCTTGACTTGGTTTCCCTCCATAGAATAGGTAGAATGACCATATTAGATGGTTCTTATTCTTTTGTGTGTTATTCTACCATAGAAGGCAAAGAATCCACCACATGGTTGATTCTGCATTTTGGACACAGCAGGTTTGCATCTTTAAAGGATGGTTAGAAATGGCACATTCAAAACTTCATTGACTAATGGTTGTTTTAGTGTTGTCTGTTCCGATAATGATGTCATCTTCAGCCCAACAATTGTGTCAAAGCTTTATAGTCCCAAGATCTACCCATAAAGAAAATTGATTTCTCAAGACTTATGGGTAAGTAAACAAGTAACTGCTTTGTTGGAACCATGGACAAATGAATATTCCAAATTTACATTTACAAATGTAAAAAAGGAGAAAGGAAAGCCTATGAAACAGCAAAAGATCAACAGAATGAATTGCTTCTAAATATTAATACAAACTAACCTATTACAAAAGGCTCTCTGTCAGTCACTGAATTTGCAGTTGCCTCCCTTGACTTTCGTGTTGCTAGACCATCCAAACGAAGACCAGAAAAATGAATACTCCTGTCATTTTCTAGAACTCCATTGACTGATGTAGAACCCATCTGATGATCTGAACTATCAAAAAAAAAGTATCAGGAAATAATAGAACAGAACAATTGGATACGAAGAAATGGAAACCTGTTTCATCATATGAATATTACATACTAATTTAAACCATACCTTATCTAAAAACAAATAAAAATAATCATTTAAAAATTAAATCAAGATTAGAAATCACAAGAAGCTAGTAGCAGCTGAACTAAGAATATCTTCCAATGTTTGGGACAAAGTTATCCACCCTAGGTATAAGGTGTGAGAACAAGATGCAGCCCATATTATGTGCACGCTGAAGAGACTTGATAAATTTCATTTTAGAAGTTAGGGAGAGAAATAAAATTTAAATAAAAATCTCTCTTCCCCTGTATTTAATATGTTGTTCCTCTTTTATCTTGCCCACTATTCATTTTTTTTTAAAAAAAATAACTTTAATATAAAGAGGACTCAAAACTTAGACTATGCAGCCAGCAAGGTATTTAACTATTGTTTACTGTAATAGCTTTCAATCAAAGGAAGAGAAGTCAGGCAAATCTTGAATAGTGTTTCTTGGAAATTTAAATTGCCACACTTAATACTAACTATTTTGCAGTTTTACGCTCATAAATATCATGCATAAATATTTATTTATGAATCTCCAGGGATTTGTTCAAATTTTAAACAATGGTTGTCTATGGATACTCATATAGAAGAACCCTTGCATAGACATGTGGAATTACATCAATGGTAACTAGCTTTGATCTTTTTAAGTGTCTGATCCTTGACTATTAATTGGCAACCACAACATATGGATGAGATTGGAAACAAAAACTCATGTGCAATGAAACATTTTATCATATCTTATTAACATGTACTTTCTGGCCAATCAACTGCCTTGTCATTATCCATTAAACATCATTCAAAGAATCAAATATAGAAATGAATTGAGTTATAATAAATCAACGCTTTACCAAACTTTAGTGTGCGAGTAAGAAGTTGGTTTAGGTCATCATGGTTGTAAAGCAAAATTGAGAGAGAACTTTTTATTATCTTTTACATTCTTAGTTGGTTCTTATCTGCTTGTTGGTGCTTTTAAAACGTATTAGATTCCAAACTTACCCTCTTTTGTTTTGCATATTGTTGACTGTAAGTAATAGTTATAATGTAATTTAAATTATGCTGCTCATTAATTTGAATGGAATATATTGAGTGTTTATTGTGTTAGTGCTTCCATGTGTAAATGAATTTTCCAGAATGTTTTATTTATCTAATAGAAAAAAAAAATCAGTGGAAGAAAGAAAATAAAGCTATAATTGAGTTGGTTTAATGATAAATATAATGATCAAAGTAAAGAGAATTGTAACCGCAGCAGCATTCATAATATGATATTGACCTCTAGTTAGCTCGTTGGAAGATATGCAAGCACAATTACTGATGAATGTACATTTTTTAATCGCTAATAAGGTAGGTGTACCAACATTTAAGTGCACATAGTATGCCACTTTGTAGTGTTGGAGTCTGAGAGCAAAAGGGGAAAGGCCACAGGTCCTACTCTCAATACATATAAACAAGTGAAATACTTAACTGTTAATAATACTCAAGAGATAGATGGGAAAAAATTATAAAATTTTTGTGATATAAATCATATAATTGTGATTATGTTGTATATAATACCCTACTTCTCGTCTTATACTTATATTACATGCTGCTGCATTCTCACGGTTTTTTCCAGCCGATGCCCTCTTGTTAGTGCCACTAAAATCCCCTAATATTGGTGTCAGGTGAGTTAGCAGATTCCCTAAGTAATATTTTCTGTTGGGTTTTGCAACTTCTCTTTATCAGACTTATGAAGTTTCACTTCTCTAGTTTACTTGATTATGCCATACTGGTGCTGGATGAGTTAACAGATTCCCTGGGACATATTTGCTGTTGGGTTTTGCAGCTTCTCTTTGATCGGGCTTGTGGAGTTTGATTTCTTGAGTTTTACCTTGTTTTATTTGCTATGTTTTACTATTTCATGACATGTTTAGTTACAGTTATTGTGGTCTTGGACGCTTGGTTCCTACCAAGTATATAACTAAACACAGTATTTTACTTTTAGCACAATAATTTATATAAATTATGATATCTTTCTCAGTGCAACCATACCCTAAGAGTCTTAAGTTAAGACGGAGATTGTTGGTACAATCATACCCTAGCCATTAATGGTTTTAATATAATTGGTAAACAATCATCAAAAGGGATAAGTTAGACTTAGTTTATATTATTTTGATAAGTGTCAAGCATTGACGCAGTCATGCCCTGAGTGATCAGATTCAACCTTGGTTTTGATATTTGTCCAAGGGATTTAAGTTGGGACTTGTATGCTAATTTGATGTGTGTTTAAGTGTGTAGGGACCTATAGGAACACACATGAAACTTAGAAACTTAAAGAGCTTGTAACAAGGAAACAAATAATGCAGAAAAGGTAATAGTTAAAAAATTCCATATTGGTGCATCTACAATAAATGAAAACAAATTAGAAAATATTCACGATTGATGCATTTCTAATAATTAGATATTTAATTTTTATACATAGTAATTAATATTTTTCTATTTTGATAATAAATGAGAAATAATTATAATCCATATTAAGAGTAATATATTTTTTTATTTAAAATATTTATTTTCATATTTATTATTGAGTCAAAGGATCCATATAGCCGACCCCACCTAGTGAGATAAGGTTTGGTTATTGTTGTTGTATTTATTGTTGAGTCAAGTTTATAAAAGGAATCTAGAGTCTTGTATTTGAATCATCTTGGAATTAATAAAAATTTTAATTTAACTTCTTTATATGAGAGTTATTCCTCTGTATGGGGTTATTTTCTTTTTCGCTTCATCAACTTCGTTCCAAGTTCTTGGGTAGTTCGACAGTTCAATTTTGTTGTAGTATTTATCATATTTTTGTGATATTCCTAGCTATTCTATATGAATCAACAAGTTAATCTTTGCTACCACACTGACATAGTCAAGATTTTAATTTATTAAAAGTTGTCTAAGTTGTTGTTAATTTTTTTAATTAGTTGGGCTTCTTAAAAAGTTGTTTAGTTTTTTTAGAAAAGACCATTAGATTTTTATTAGAAAAATTAGGGGTTTTCTATTATTTTATAAAAAAAATAGATCATATCCTCAACTATTAAAAGGATTAGGATCTCATTTATTCTTCACATTTTGAGTTAATGCAATTTGTAATCTCCTTTTTTTATGAGAATTGGCAATTTTCCTTTATGTGAGGATCGCATCCTTGCTCGGTCCGTTGTGCTATATCAATTGGTATCAAAGCTGAATACATATTTCGGTGTTGAATACCTTCCCATCCACCTTCCTTGTTATTTTCTACTTCTCACCGCTAACACGTCCTTCCCCCTCTGGCTCGAATTGCCTCATAGCTCGTCTCCACATCCATCACACATCAAAAACCTACTTCGTTCAACTTTTTGACGAAAGGGCTCACATCAACCCAGTAACATTGTTCTCATTTGAAAATAACTTTGTTAAATTTAACATGTTAATTAATTTTTGTGCATTCCCAATTTATATTGATTCTTATCATTATCTTTTAGTGACCTATCTCTTTTATCAATTTTCACCAACTTGCTTCATTAAAATTATTGTGCTGGTTAATTTTTAAATTTCATTACTTGTCAAACCTCCACATCAACTATGGCGAGAAACTCGAAAATCAGAAAGGTAGATAGTAGGTGTGAAATTTTAGAAGACGAGCTTAAAATCCTTCGATCTAAAGTGGAAGACCTAGAATGGTTTAAGACCTCGAACAGTTTAAAATTTCTATTGAAAGCATGGTCAGCAAGCTGGTAAAGGACACGAGTTCTGAACTTATATATCACATATTGCATATATCCCAACATTCACCTAGACATCATTCATGTCGGAGCCATCAATCAATTATTGACGAAGAAGACCACTTCCCAGACATTCAAACCCGGAAACTAGACCCGAAATGGATACTACCCATCGAGTCAAACTAGATGCCTCTAGATTTGATGGTCGACTAGACCTAAACGCTTTCCTCGCCTGAATTGTTGAGATTGAGGATTATTTTCACTGATATAGTATGACCCAAATCGAATGAGTGCAATTTGTAAAAGTCAAACTCGTAGGCTCGACGAAGAAATAATGGCAGAATATCCAAGATCAATACCTAGCGAATGGCGAAGAATAAATCACACACCGAGTAGAGATTAGACGAATTCTAACTAGAAAATATGTTCCAGCATACTTTAGAAACCAACAGTATACTATCTGGATCAATCTAAAATAATCAAACATGAACATAATTGAATATCCAAGCAAATTTGAAATTTTAAAAATGCATTGCAACCCCAAATTAGACCCTGATCCACTTCATTAATGGGTTGAGACATGAAATTCAAAGACAAGTAAAATTATTTTCCCCAACCTCAATCGAAAAGGCATGCCAAAAGGCTGAAGAGATTAAGTAATTTTTGAAAACACCTACATTACGATAATCAATCCCCTCAGCAGTAGCGCTCCTACTTATAGAGCATCACTAAAATCAAATAAACCGATAGGTTCTACCCTCTCTAGATCTGTCATACAACGAGAAGAGGTGGACACACAAGCTCTTAAGAAAATAGAAAATTCTAACATTTAATTTTTACTGTCATAATAAGGGTCATGCGGTATCCAAATGCCATATAGAGTCTTGGCTTTAAAACAAGAATACAATTTTGAGGATGAAGTGGCATATAATCCAATCTAAGGTAGTCATGAGGAAGTTGACCCTCTCAACCCTATGAAAATAAGGAAACTGAAGAACAAACCATAGGACTTAATGTAGTGCATTATATCCTTTCAATACTCACATCAAATGACACATGGCAACACACTAGTAATTTTCACACATATGCCAAATGTGGGAGTAAGGCATGTAAGATTGTGACTGACAGTGGGAGTTGCATGAATGTAGTTTCCACACAAGCCCTTTCTGGATTCAAGCCACCTCCGAACCATATCCAAATCTATATAAGATGGCATGGGTAAATTAGACTTCCTTTCCTACAATGCAAAGGTGTTTAGTTCCTATAGAGCTGGGTTCATATAAGGATAACATATGGTATGATGTTCTTCCTATGAGTGTAGCTTATGTCATCCTTGGTTGCCCCTGACTTTATGATCTCTCTGTTATTCACTACGGACGTGAAAACACCTATTTATTTAAGCACAATAATCAAAATTTCGACTATACCTAGCTAAGCATAAAAAGCTAGAGTCTAAACCTAAGCTGACAACCAACACAACCTCTTCACTTGCTCACACAATCTCAGTTTGAGAAAGAAAAAGAAGGAATCAGGAGTGATGGTAGCATTAGTAACCCAAAACCTCATAGTTGGCTCTAAAGATTCCCCAAAAGACTTTTCCCCTGAAGTCAAAAGGATATTAACTAAGGTCAATGATATAACTAGTGATGAATTACCCAATGAACTCCCCCCTCTGCGCATGATCCAACACTCCATTGATTTGATCCCAAGGTCACAATTACCCAACCTACCACATTATCGTATGAATCCTTTAGAGTGTGTTGAATTGAATATGCAAGTTAAAGAACTCTTACAAAAACGTTTTATTAGATCCGCTACCTCAACGACCCCCCTAGAGCCGGCTTCCCTGATATGGAGGGAGGTTCATTCAGGTACACAGGCATTAAGCGCATGACAAAAAAAAAGGTTTTGTTAGAGAAAGCATGAGTCTATGTGTTGTCCCTGCCTTATTGGTTCCCAAAAAGGACGGCTCTCGGAGAATGTGCATAGATAGTCGTGTCACCAATAAAATCAAAATTAAGTATAGGTTTCCCATACTAAGACTTGATTACATGCTTAACTTGATGGCAGGAGCCTATTGGTTTCCCGAGATTGACTTGCGTAGTGGGTATCACCAAATTAGAATTAGAACTGGCAATGAATGGAAAACTGCTTTTAAGACACAAGATGGGTTGTATGAATGGTTAGTCATGCATTTTGAACTTTCAAATGCCCCTAATACTTTCATAAGACTAATGAATCAAGTCCTAAAACCTTTCATAGGAAAATTCCTGGTGGTTTATTTTAATGACATTCTAATTTATAGTGTAACACGTGATGATCACTTGAAGCACATTCGTCTCGTCTTGGACCCTTAGGACTAAAAAACTATTTGTCAATCTGAAAAAGTGTTCTTTCCTACAACCTCAGGTTCTATTATTTCTGCAGAAGGCATTTCAACAGATCTAGAAAAGATTAGGGTAATCCAAGAGTGGCCCGAGCCGCGAACCCTTCAAGAGGCTCGAAGGTTTCATGGTTTTGCAGCCTATCGTCGCTTTATTAAGGATTTTAGCACCATCATAGTTCCCGTTACAAAGTGCCATAAAAAGGAGAGTTTCGATGGACTAAATCTACTTCGACAACATTTAGAAAGATCAAGGAAAGGATGACTAAGGCTCCTATTCTTAGATATCCTGACCTCTCCAAACCATTTGAGGTAACATGTGACGTGTCAGGAGTAGATATAGGGGCACACTAAGTCAAAATGATCATCTGATTACATTCTTTAGCGAAAAACTCAACGAGACTCAACAAAGAGTTTTATGACATTATTCAAGCCTTGAGACATTGGCATTATTATCTACTACCCCATAAGTTCATTCTCCATTCAGACCATAAAGCGATAAGTTTCATTCAATCTCAAAAGAAATTAAATGTTAAACATGCTGGGTGGGTTGAGTTCCTCCAAGAGTATACTTTTGTTTTAAAACATTGTTCTGGAGTGGATAACAAACCAACATATGCACTAAGTCGTATTGTCGCCACATTGCATACCATGAACACAACTATATTAGGATTGGATCACCTCAAAGATGGATTTTGGAACAATTTTTTAAAATGTCCAAAATGGTAATCGTCATGATTTAATAGATTTTGTAATCAAAGATGGGTAGCTATTTAAAGACACGCCTTTACATCCCTAGGATTTCACTTAGAAATTCTTATTTGGGAATTACATGTGGGTGGCCTAGCTGGACATTTTAGAAAAGATAAAAAAATTGCCCTCATGTTAATTAGATTTTACTGGCCCTCATTACGATGAGATGTTGCCTGAATTGTTTCACAATGTCACACATGTCAAACAACAAAGACCACTAAGTAAAATACAGGATTGTACATGTCACTGCCTATACCCCATGAACCTTGAAAAGATATTAGCATAGACTTTGTCTTTGGATTACCTCATACCAATCGGATCCATGACTCAATTTTAGTAGTAGTAGATCAATATTATAAAATGATACATTTAATTCCATGCAATAAAACAAATGATGCATCACAAATAACTAAATTATTCTTTAGAAGTCGTCTGATTGCACAAGTTACCTACGACTATAGTGTCAGATAGGGATGTAAAGTTCGTCAGCTATTTTTGGAAAACCTATGGAAGTTATTTGGGACTCAACTTAAATTCTCTTTTACATTTCATCCGCAAACTGATGGTCAAACTGAGGTGGTTGTTAATCGCAATTTAGGAAATTTATTAAGGTGTTTAGTGGGTAAAAAATCAGGTATTTAGGACTCAAGCATGCTCCTTGTTGAATTTGCTTATAACAATTCAGTAAATCGATCTACCGGCCATAGCCCATTTAAAATCATATATGGGTCGAAAGCTCATCAACCTATTGACCTAATTCCCTTACCTACCATTTCTCCTTCGCTAAGAGTTTTACTAAGCGAAGTAGAGAGATTCATGTTGATATTAGGAGGAAAATTGCACTGAGTAATGAGGCTTATAAAATTCAAGCTAATGCAATACAATGTAAGGGATTATGTGCTTATCTGTATTCATCCGTTTTCCTAAAAACTCCTTCAAAAGTTTTAGGCTCGCTCCTCTAGTCCATTTCAAATTGTGAGAAAAATTAGAATTAATGCATATGTTGTTGACTTGTTAATTTTAACATTAGTCCAATTTTCAATATTGAGGACTTACTACCATATTGGGGAACATTCGAGCCCTCTTCTTTGTTTGTTGATTTGCCTACAGGTCGTGTACCTACAGCACCAATTCCGACACTCCCATCCATAACACCACCTTCTCATCAGATTGAAAGCATTATAGACCATCAAACAGTGATCTCTCCAAGCGGAAGCACTCAGCGATACTTGGTTCATAACATGTGGATCACTGAAGATGAACTTCGAAGTCTCTCCCCCAAGCTTCTAGAAGAAATGGAGCAACAACTACTTGATCCAACTGAAGAGGTGACACCACCTCAGACCAATATGTTGCATTGATAGACTCACTTTGTCAGTTCATCTTCTCACTCGACGAAGTCGAGTTTCCTTCGGTTGGGGAGAATGACATAGTCAAGAATTTAATTTATTAAAAGTTGTCTGAGTTGTTAATTTTTATAATTAGTTAGGACTTTTTAAAAAGTTGTTTAGTTTTTTTAGAAAAGTCTATTAGCTTTTTATTAGAAAAATTAGGGGTTTCTATTATTTTATAAAGAATAGGTCATGTCCTCAAACTATAAAAAGAGATTAGGATCCCATGTATTCTTCACGTTTTGAGTTAATGCAATTTGTGATTTCAGTAAATTGGTAACTTTTCTCTGGATGAGGATCGTATCTTTGTTTGCTCCGCTCTGCTACATCATGCACGCTTCCACAATATTAGATTTTCTTGGCTATTTTATGTACATTAACAGATTAATCTGTACTACTGCACACTTCCGCAATATTATATTTTCTTAGCTATTCTATGTGAATTAACAAGTTAATCTTTACTATAGCGCGCTTCATCAACATTAGATTTTCCAAGCTATTCTGTGTGAAACAATAAGTGAATCTTTTACTGTACACTTTAATATTTCCCTAGCTATTCCATGTGAATAGGTTAATCCTTTGTTGCTATACGCTTCTGCTACACCTAGTGGATTGGAAATCTATAGAGATTAGAGAAGGTTGCACGAGGCGACCCAGAGACGTAAGACAAAAACACTAAGGTGTTGTTAGGGCAACTTTAATGTGGTCAAATTGTTAGCTCAGTGGCTTAAGGTTCATAGCCACAAGAGAAAGATGGTTAAGGCATCTAAAGAACTGTAGGATAAGGAGCATAGAAGGAAACATTAGTGACAATTGATGGAAACGTACTACGTAGGTGAAGCATGAACAATAGCACGTGGGGTGAGCCGAGGGATTCAAGTCAACTTAAGCATGTAATGGTTAGGAGTCAACTTAAGATTTTATTATTATAGGATAAGGACTATGCTATAGGATTTAAGCAAACTAGGCTCGAACTATGCCAACATTGAAAAAGTCATATGCTAATCCAGGTAAAGGTAAGTCAACTGAAGGATGACGAAGCAATTAAAGACATGGTTACAAAGTTATCAAATCAATTGAAGATGCATTCATTAGAAGAAAAAGGTTAAGGACTAGCTGAGTTGACTAGTGGCATTTCAATCAACAGATAGTGTTTGAGTGGATTGGATGCACTTGCATTACATTTTCTACTTGGTCACCACTTATTCTAAAATTCGCACCTATTCTAAAGTTCTTCCAAAGACTGAAAAGCTTATTTTTGTATTGTACTTTTGTGCTTATTCTATCTATAAAAGAGAAAAAATATATATACAAAGTTTCTCTATCTCCTGAAAGGAGAACTTATTTTCGTGTACAGAATTTTGAGAGTTGACTCACCTTAAAAGTCATATGCCATAGAGTAGAAATATAGGATTCTAAATTGCGTTAAATTACTTAGCATTAGCATTTTTTTATCTATTTTTGTTGCTTATATTTTTGACATTTAATTGCTAATATAAACCAGAGTATTGCATTTGCAAGAGCAATTCAGGTCGCATTTATTTAACCCCCTCTAGTTGCAAAGGTCCTAAGAGTCTTAAC
>JAOBBC010025045.1:0-12451 GCA_025388495.1 Curcuma longa
TTGATAGGAAATCTACTTCTGGTTTTTGTATATTTGTCGGAGATAACCTTATTTCTTGGAAAAGCAAAAAGCAGAATCTTGTGGCAAGATCAAGTGCAGAGGTAGAATATCGAGTTATAATCATAGCCAGTCAAGAGCTTATATGGCTCAAACAATTGCTTCAAGAGTTAAGATTTGGAGGGGTTACAC
This sequence comes from Curcuma longa, assembly GCA_025388495.1. NCBI lineage: Eukaryota > Viridiplantae > Streptophyta > Magnoliopsida > Zingiberales > Zingiberaceae > Curcuma > Curcuma longa. Next base: position 190 of record JAOBBC010025045.1, read on the forward strand.
AAATGTCACTTATATGTGATAATCAAACCGCTATGCATATCGCCTCGAATCCAGTTTTTCATGAGAGGACAAAGCATATTGACGTCGACTGTCATTTTATCAGAGAAAAAATTATATCTGGTGAAATATCTACTAGTTTTGTTAACTCACAGGATCAACTAGCAGATATATTCACCAAATCATTGAGAGGTCCTCGAATTGACTACATATGTAATAAGCTAGGTACATATGATTTATATTCTCTAGTTTTAGGGGGAGTGTTAGAATATTTAGGGATAAATATTCTGTTAAAGATAAATATTCTGTTAGGGATAAAAATTTTATTTTTCTTTATAGAATAATTCTCTTAGAATAGGTCCCTATATTCATGTATAAATAGGGGTTTATACCTTGTAATAAAATAAGATTCTATATTATTTTACAAAACACTATATATAGTGTAAAGATCATTTTTAGGTTCGAACCTTCTATGTTGATCAAAATTAGAATACTAAATCTGAAAGGTTTTTGAAAGACAAAAGGTTTCTAAAATGTGCACAATGGAGTCACACTTTGCCCATGATAAAAATGTCAAAGAAAAGAGAAAATTGCTCCTTTAATGAGAAGGCATGAAGATATTTATTAGGTAGAGGTTACGACTTGGGCAACTAATTAATGTAACTTTTGACATGTGTCTACATGTTTGAATGGTTAACTAATGTATTTTTGAGATTAGATTTCACTTATTTTCTTTCCAAGTGGCAATTACAAGTAAGTGCATTTAAATTCATTGTAGGGTTACAATGATGTGATTCTTTAATATTGAATATAAGGTTGTGTTATTTGACATGGGCATAAATACATAATGATTTTGTCTATTACATTACCCAAGGTCAAACACCAAGAGGCTCTTGCCAGGCATAATGCTTAAGAGAACTAAGCTTCATTGATTAGTTTTACCCTTATAAAAGATCATATCAAACAAATAGTCAAATGTTTTCTTATAACAATTTGCATATACAAGAGCATAGATCCTTGTCGGACTTTACTATTTGTCATTATAATTGTGGAAGAATTATTCCTCATAAAACCCTAGTCAACTCCCCTCTAGTTTTATATAGGTTTTATAATGAATAAAGAATGTTATGACCACTTACACATTATATTTACACGAGCTCAAAATCAAGGATTGAAATCTCGAACCATTTCGCACGATATTGGCGAAAATTTTCGTTCCACCAGCGGACCAGCACCAGCATCAGCACAGCATTCCGGAGGTATCGCGTGGGCCTTGGTCGCGCAGCTCACGCATGTATCGGTTGCAATCGCGAGAATTTTTTTTAAACTTAAGTTTTAAAACTTAGATTTTAATAATCAAATTCAAGCTATAGTTAGGATAATTTAAATAGGCTTAATTAAAACCTCTTAAAATTATCCTATTATTTTTTTAAAAAAAATATTTTTATCTTTTATTTTTAAATATTTAGATTAAATTTTTTATTTTTAGTTAATATATTTTATATTTTAAAAATATTGAAATTACACTGACATGACACGATACGATATTGAAACTGTATCGTTTCGGTCCAAGACCGAAACCTCGACAAGGCTCAAAATTTAAAACCTTGCTCAAAACACTTTCCTCAAGCAAATATCAAAAATCCTATATAAACTCAACTTGTTATAATTGTATTCAAACTCTAAAAAAAAAAAAAGGGCAACCCGGTGCACGAAGCTCCCGCCATGCAGGGTCCGGGGAAAGGATCCATTATACGCAGCCTTACCTTGCCTTTGGCAAGAGGCTGTTTCCAGGATTTGAACCCGTGACCTCTAGGTCACATGGCAACAACCTTACCGTTGCGCCAAGGCTCCCCTTCTTAATGATTTGGCTAATAAATCTATTAACCAATTATTAGAACTAATAAAAGAAGTGATGATCTCATCAAATTGCACTTTCAAAATCAACAATCAATCTATACATGCTTTGTCCTATTATAAAACACAATATTTGGGGTTATAAACATCACAACTTGATTGTCAACACTATAAGGATGTATCCTAGCTCAATCATTAAATTCTTAATGCAAATGAACTCACATGTTGCTTAGAAATAAAGTTATCTCCTAAGAAACACAATGACCAAATATAGATCATCTATCAATAGGAGTATTTATTTGAAGATGACCTCAATGAAAAAATAAAGTACATGTCCCTAAAGCACTTTTCAGATAATGTAAAATCCTAATAGTTGCAGTCCAATGGAAAAATTGTCTAATTACACTAACACGTAAGATAGTTTAATTTTCCTACCAACCTTTTATATTTCAAACGAGTAATTATTGTCTCCACTATCCTAGTACTAATCTAACATTAGGCTGCATGTCAACTAATTTGATCCCTACCATGTTAGCTTCTTCAAGCACATCAATTACATAGATTGTGAAATACTGATATTTCTCCTAAGTGAACAATTTTTATACTTAAAAGAAACTTGAGATCACTCAGATCTTTAGTATGGAAATGGTAATGGAGATAGCTTCAACTATGTAATTCTAGAGGAATCATCACACGTAATGATAATGCCTTCAATGTAGACTAAGAAAAATACATCTTCCTAGTTAAGAAATGAGGTGGAAGAGTGAGTCTCCATACCACTGATGGTCTTATTACATTGAAAAAGAGCTAAGCCAAACTTCCCAAACCAACCTGTCGAGGAGATTGTTTTATCCTGAATAATAATTTCTTCAACTTACATATTGAACCAATTACTCTTTGAACAACAAACTCCGGAGGTTGCTCCATACAATCCTCCTGCGAAATATCATGGGCAAAATCATTTTTTATGTCAAGCTGATCAATAGGCCAATGAAAAACAATGACAAGGGAGAGAGATGCGAAGTCAAATACACAGCCACATGAGAATCAAGGTAGTTGGCATAATAAATCTAAGTGTAGCCCTTGGCCATTAAGCGAGTTTAAGTTGAATATTTGAGTAAGAAACCTCACCTAGACCCTACTATATCCTTCCCAAGAGGGAGAAGCACCAAATTTCTAAGTGTCATTAGACTAAAATGCATGCATCTCATTCACTATAGTTTGCCTCCATCCAGCATCTAAAAGTGCCTCTAAGATATTTCTGGAAGTTGACTGTGAGAATAAAGAAGAAAATAAAGACAACATATATAGGTGACAATAAAGCATAGGATATAAAACAAAAAAGTTAATATGAGTTGGAAAAGTTTTGAGTACCTTTATGCAAAGTAATAGAAATGTCAAGATCAAATGAACATTTAGGATGACTATTGATGGCTTGAGAAAGTGAATATGAGTTAGAACACTTATGAGTACCCTTGTGCAAAGCAATAGAAATGCCCAAGACAAAAGAAAGATCTAGGATGACAATTGATGGCTCCAAAATAGGAAGTCTCAAGCATGTGTTGAAGTATCTTCATAGTGTGGACATTGATTCTACACCCGCAGAGGAGGCACCTCATGTAGTGAACCTTAGAAGGTGGAGGGTGTTCCACAATTAGAGAGGGGAAGGATAGTGGTGTAGGTATAGCAAGAACTTCCTTGACTAGCTTGAATAGAGATGGTGTAAATCGGTAGAAAGGAATAGACTTGAAGGACACATCACTAGACATAACGACACAACAAGACTCAAGAGAATAACAACAATAGCCTTTTTAAAGGTATGAATAACCAAGAAAGATGCACTTACGAGACTGTGGAGACAACTTATGACAATCAAGGGGCAAGAAATGGACAAATCAAGTGCATCCAAAGCTCCATGATGGACGAACAACATATAAAAAGGATCGGCTTCTAGCATTGATCTACAAACAATGGTTGTGGGTGATTGAATAAGCGATGACAATTGTACACTCAGAGGTGGCGAATGGCACAATGAGATTGGGAATGATGAGACCATAGGAGTAATAATGACACATACACATATCTTAGAGTTGAAAGAGAGAAGCTTGTGATTAGAGAGAAACAAGATGATAGAGAGCTAGTGTTGCATATAAAGGAGTCGACAGTATCATATTCGAGGGATGACATTCGATGGAGAGCCAAGAGACAAAAATCGTGCATATGACAAGCTCACGGCGACAATGATCGTGCAGATGATGAACATGCAGTGAGGGATTTGTCGACATATTACCTTGGTAACTTTGAATAACTACAGCTTCTCTTCCCTCCCATTTTTTAAAATCCTAAACGCATCTCCGGTTATCTCCCCACCACCAGGATAATTGATGCCTTCCCTTCTCTTTTCATTCACTTGTATTCATTTGCAGGGACAATCATCCCTCTCCCAACTCTATTGCTCACAATATCAAGTCTCCTGCCAACCCTAGGTAGTAGTCCTACTCGAATCCTAATTGCTTCTAACTACTAAACCATCTCCTTCTCCACTATATGAGTACAATGACTTGCTTGACACCCTTAATCATTTCCAAGGGTTGAGGAAATTCTCATGGACTAGGTCTCAGATATTGGCCATTTTAGAGGCCTTTCTCTATGCACCGACAATCTTTTACGTGGTTTGGATCCCTTGTCCTACTCAACGGATTGTCCACCATTAGGTGGATCACTCCTGTAATTTCACAATAAAGCTTTTCCTTTAAGAGGCAAAGAAACCTAACTTCTCTTACAGCATATAACAATTAGAATTACAGTATATAATAAATAATAAGAATAAGAGAACAATTGATGAAAACTCATAGAGAAGGACTCCTTAAGCTCTTGGTCATTTTTCTCGACCACTTAGTTGTTAGAATAAATAGTATTACTGAGAGAAAACGCAACCAACACTCTTAGAGTAGCTCATAATGACTAGCCAATAGTTAGTTTTCGAACAAAGTTTCAATCAACCACTGGAATTTAAAAATTGTGCATTGCACGACAATGTTCGACAGTTCAACAGCTCAAATAAGTCTTAGTTAACTTAAATTTGTATAATTGATTAGAACCCTAGTTTAATTAGCTCAAGCTCAAGAAAAAGAATTTTATTCTCGAGCAGAGAGTTTATAATTGAATTAACAATCAACTCAAGACTAACAGAAAAAAAGAATTCTGAGCAGAGAGTTTGCAATCAAATCTACAATCTACTTAACACTCCAATCAATTAGATCATCATTTAATCGACTTAAACAATTTGCTCAAGGATCCTAACTTTTCTTAATATAAGCTTAGTAAGCCCCCGTAAAGCTTCAAGACCAAGCTTGACCATAAACTACACCAGAAATCTATTGTTCCTTGGTCTAAGGCTCTCTACAAGCTAACTAGATAGTCCCTACCTAGTTTATCCACGTCATCCATTGATCATGTTACCCAAAAGCATAAACCTAGATTACAAGTCACTTACAATCTCTTATAGCTCGCTATCTTCCAAACCTTCATTTGTGGCAACTTTATGTTGCCCAATAGTCGAAATTCCATCAAGTTCTCAGTTTTTTAAAAGCACCAAGCTCTCTAAGCTTATTTCACATACCATCGTTTGCTAGGTTACTTATGTAGTCCTCCTCTTATTAGGCTTACCTAGAAATTACCTCCATTAGGTCTTCAATCCTTCATATGCATCAAGCACTTCTAGCTTGCTCAATATGTTATCCTTTGCTAAGTCATCTATAGAGTTCTCCTTGTTTCAGGCCGTTAAAGTTGTTGAGCTTTCAAATGGCCCATGTTACTCACCGAAAGTGTACCACATTGGGATTTCCCTAGTCCCTTGGATGTCCCATCATCCCTCGACAATTACCTCTGAGTGTCTCTCGTACTAGACCTTTGAGCCATTAAGCCAAACTAACATGATTCGACTCTGTCGAGTCACTTCATTTGCAACCTGTCAAATCTATGCAAACTTGATACACACACATCTTTACCAGACACATGAAAACATCTATAAGGTAATATGGTTAAATCTAACCACTTACAGATTGTTGTACCAACAATTTCCCAAAAACTCTTGAGATCATTGTTGCACTAACATTTGCTCCCTAGGTTTCGATTACTATAATGAAACAGTGCATGCTCAATTACCCTCTACCCTATAAAGAAAATTTGGCAATTCTATTTAAGGAAAGCAGTGAATTGATAAGGCAAATTTTTTAACAAAAATAGAAAAGAGGTACAAGGATATTGCAAAAAACAAATGGCAATAATTACAAGAAAGGAAGTAGAGCATGCTCACATCCCCTTTTAATCCTAATCTTGGTCATAACCCGATTTCCAAAAAAAGCATTATTTCTTTTAAAAAGTGAGGGCAATTTTAATTTATTTAAGAAAAATGTAAAATTTCAAAAAGAGAGGAAGCAAGGACATTGCAGAAAGAAGGAGGTGAAGCAATGGATGCCTTGATCCTCTTTTCATCCCTAAGCATGGTTGCATGCCCACTTTTCCATAAAAAATGCATTATATCCTTTTAAAAAGGAAGGAAGGGGGGTTGAAGCAGTGAATAAAATGAGGTAACTTTTCACAGAGAGAGAAGCAAGACATTTTGAAATGGGGGAGATGATACTAATCAAAAAACATTAAATTTGAAGTAGTTACTTTTCAATCTTCATCTCAAGTTTCCTCTCTTCTCCCAAGTCTAAAATGTTGTAATATAGTATATTTCATCATTAATTCTTTTTAATTTGCATTCATCTTGTATACATAATTTAAAATGAGATTAGAGTAAGATTTAAAATTTCAACCCGTGCTAGAGTTTCGATATATGACTAGAACGATATGGTTTCGGTATCGTATTATGTACTATTTTAATATTTTTTTTAACATAAAATATATTAATTAAAAATATTTTTATTAATATTGGATCGTTATAAATGTTTATTTTGAAGTTATATTTGAGATGTTGAATATTGAGTTTAAGTTTTAATATTATGTTGTGAAATATTTGATTTTTATTGAGTAAAAGTCGATTTAGGTTAGGTTAACTAAAGTCCATCAAAAAGGTTTAAATTATATTAAATTTAGATATATTTTGATCAATTTAAAATTAAATTAAATTTATATATATATTAATTTAGTTTATTACTAGTAATACATTTCAAAAAATTAAAAATTATATTATATTTAATTATTTTTATCTACGAAGGAAAAAAGGATAATCATCTTTAAAGAGGTTATGAGGTTTTGTTTTTCCTCTATGTACCTTAAGAGGTATTTTTTTCTCTTTATTTATTTTGATGGAGGAAAACTAATAAATGAAAGAGGAAAAAAAAATTAATGGATAAAAGAGAAAAAATTAAGAAAGAAAATTTTAATAGGAAAAAGGAAATACCTATTTAAAAAATAATAATAATAACCTTTAACTTTAAATTTTTAAAAATTAAAATAAAATAATAAAAGGAGTCGTCACAAGGGTCGCAATGGCCTCTGCGCCCCAGAGAAGGCCGTGCAGGGGTCATGACAACCTTTGCACCCCTATGGAGACTACCATAGGGATCTGACACCCTCCGCGACCTCGCGAAGTCGCCACGAGGTCACAACGGCTTTGCGATTGTTATGCTAGTATTGTGTCGGTGTCGATCGACGGATGGAATGATAACTTCTATCCGTGTCGACCGACATGACACAAAATTAAAAACCATAAAATAGATATTGTTCCTCTTCTACCAGTCTTATATAAGAGTCACTAACTGACTTGGCAACTTCTTCCTCTCATAAAGCAAGTGACCATTCAATTTACCCCTCTTAAAATAGATATTAGAATCTTAAACTAATTTTTATTAATCATTTTGTCAATTTCAAGTTAAAAATATAGATTATACTATTTATCTTCCATTATGCTTTCTCACGAATAGGTGATCAAACTTTACATACTCTTCTCTTTCATATTAATGTCAAACATCACTGAGTCTCCCTTCTGGTATAATGCCTCATCTTGAGAGTCTAAGTCCATAACTTTATATTTAGTACAACCTTTCACAAGTTTCCACTTTATTCTCAAAAATTGTAAAAATCTATCATATATTTAATGTTAAGTCAAGTAGATTATGCCAAATTATTTAAAAACTATCATTGGCTTTGCCAATGAGATTCTCTAAAAGATAGTTATCAGTTTCAAACTTAATGTCACTTTTAAAAGGTCGATCCAAAACATCACATCATTAAGATTCTCAACCATTGCACTAGCATTTGTCTTTATCCAATAAGTTTTCCCATTTTTATCCATGAGGTTATTTTCTATTTTATATAACAAATAATATCCATCATCTAGCTTGAGGTATGTCATGACTAGAAGGAGGTGAATAGGCACGTGTAATTTTTGTTATGTTCGTTCTTTTTTTCTCTCCTACAAAACTTTAGTACGAAGTGGAATATACAAATAATAAAAGAACAAATTACATGCACAACAATAAAAAGAGTAAACACAAATACCTCTATAATTTACGTGGTTTGAAATCTCTAATTCATACTCCATGGTCTATAATCCATCAGTAGATCATTCTAGGTAACACCACTATACTTTCTTCTTCGCATACCTTTCGTAGATGAAAAAACCTTTTACAATCCTATCCTTTTATGGCAAATACAAGACGGACAAAATTACAATTGAATAGAAAAATGAAATACAATAATAACAAAAGTTACACAAGTAAAGATTGTTGTTTGGTTACTGTAGGTCTTGTATGTTGTTCAAGAGAGTCGTGGAATCCAACAGCACTTTCTCTGCAACTAATCATAGGTGGTACTTCGAAATCTTCACAAGATCAACTTATAGTCCTTTTGTTCACGAGTCATCAGCCAATTGCTTGCTTTAGATTAGTCAACTACTTCACATGAGTAAACTGCTCTCTGATCATCAATTGACTCCTCTGTGGCACGTAGCCTATTTTGTTTGGAACTAGACCTCTTCTTCATGCAATTGATTTATCAATCGGTTACTTGCTTACCATCAATAGATTGAAACAAATAAAATCATGACTGAATCATCTGCTTCAAATGTCCACATTGTTTGTTGACTATGTTAGCAGTCAACTACTGATATATCATCAATCAACATTTATGCACCAATCGACTACTCAATTGATTGATCCACAAAATATTTTGTTTATTGGCATTCTAGCCCAAGTTGATCGTCAAGTCAACACTTACTCAGTCGACTTCTAACCAACATCAATCGACTTCTCATACCCTAAATCCTTTCAGACAACAACTACGTGATTTCAGATCCATTAGTCCACTAAACCTTCTCCGTTAGTCGATTGTTACTCTAAATTCAACCATACCAAGGCTAAGTCTATAATATGCCAAAAGATTTCATATTTCCAGAACTTCCTTATATGTCTAGTATATGTTGACCTCGAGTTAGCAAGACTTAAGTTTGCCTAGTATAGTATCGAATTGATTTTAATCTATTGGGACTTCGTATGCCTAGGAACTCCACGTCTCTGATACTTCCCCCATTACCCTCTCAGCCTACTAGAACATTCCCTTGACTAGCCTCACCATCAAGATTTCCACTTGCTTAACATCATTGCTAGGATTTCCACTTGCCTAGTGTTCACTTCTCTAAGATTTCCACATTTATTTAGAGTTCACTTCTCCAAGACTTTTATTTCTATAAGCATTCGGTTACATTTAACTTGTCTGGACTTTTGCACACATGACTAACATCCAGTCCTCCACGACCTATTAGAATTTTCCATTAACACTATACTATTTAGAAGAAACAAGTATTTAGTCTACTAAACCCACTTGGACTTCTCATTTGTCAAGTGTTTAGTCAAGCTTGGCCCACTTAGACAATCAAATATTCTAGTCAACCTTAACCTACTTAACACCCTTACAACAATCATCAAATATATTGCTCAAATATCAAAACCCAAAATCATAGTCAACCTTGACCAGGGGTCATGTCATATAAGTTGTCATTGGGTGGGTATATTATATATATATATATATAGTGTGTATATATAATATATATATGGTGTAATAGTTCTCTTTAGAGAATAACAATACAATAATTTCCCTGAATCAAGATAGCAATATTTTCTTATTTTTCATTATAAAAGTTAATGACTAAAATATTTTCTATGACATTTATTTTCACCTATAAAGCATCCCTACAATGTTTCTACCATTATATACTGTGTGACTCATCCAAGTATCATTGCACTAACTAATGCATCCAAAAAATTTATCACCAAACAAGTGCAAAAGGCATGTGTCTACAACAATGAATATGATTATGAAATTCGTGATTCCTCTAGCAACATTCTAGCATATGCTGAGCAAGGTTGCTAACTTCTAAGCAAGTGCCTTCAGTTTGCAAGACTTTATAACTTTTTAATATTTGCAGTAAATAAACTGAATCCAAACTTCTCATTTAATATAAATCTTCATCTCATCTTCAAATTATACTTCACCTTAAAAGTACTAAGAAAAGTGTATTTGTTGAAGTACAAAATTGTTGCAATTTATTATGAAATTATAACTACCCATGAGTCAGCTATTTTGGGTCAGTTACACGTTTCCTGTATGCCACTAACTTCAGTAAATCTATATTGCTAGTAATATCGGTACCCTCAGAAATTACACAAAATATAATACTTAAATATTCTTTTGAAAAGGTCAATGTGATTATCAATCATAAAGATTAAAATACTCACTAAACAAATAATAGAACAATATATTGCAATGATTGAATGAACATAATATCCAGTGGTATTGTTGATCTAAGTTATATGAGGCACAAAAATTACGTTAAGCTAACTGAAGAATATATATGGTTCAAAATAATAATCCAATAACTTTTTTTTTAAACCCGCCAAAGTCGGTCCCAAGCCAAGTTGAAAAAGGGCGAGGATTGCACATTAGGTTGTCAACCAACGTGAACTTCCAAGCAAATATTCAATGAATAGATCCATCAAATTATTGTGTTAATATTAGGATGTTCCTTATAAGGAATGCATTGCAAGGCTCGACTATAACATTTTAGCAAGGACCACTATATCTCCATGAGAAGTTAGGTGTAATATTAAATATGCAAAAATTCTCAGACCATAGATTAGGTAAGAACAAATATTATAGAAAATTTAATTGTTTAAGATTTAGAATATAAAATCTATGAACACTTACTAGTAAAACAATGGAGGTAATAGATACGATGATTAAGAGAAGAATTAATATTTTTATGTGTACAAAAGATAAAATGGATAGGAGAGAAAATAGATATGATAGAGAATTCGAATTTTAAATTATAACACACAAGAATGAGTAAAATAAAAAATAAAGTAAATATTGTTGTCAATAGTTCACCAAAGAATGAAGTAGTGGGAGTAGTTAGCAAAAGAGATAAGATTATAGCTCTCAAGTTAGTAGTGGCGAAAGAAACTATTAATGTAATTAGCATATATGCACCTCAAGTAGAATTAGTTGAACACACCAAATCTAGATTTTGAGACGACCTAAATGAGGTATTACAAAATATTCCACAAACCGAAATAATTTAAATAGGAGATCTAAATAGGCTTATAGGAGTAAAAAATAAGGAATATGATAGGATGTATAGAGGTTATAGGTTTGGAACAAGAAATGAAGAAGGGAAAAATATATTGAATTTTGTAACAACATATGACCTTATAATAGTTAATATATTTTTTTAAGAAAAAAGAAGAATATTTAGTTACGTTTAAAAGTAAGAATAATAAATCGCAAATTAACTTTCTTATGGTTAGGAAGAAGAATAAAAAAATTTGTAAAAAAATTATAAGATTATCCTCGGAGAAAACTTAACTACCCAATATAAATTAGTAGTGTTGGATATACACCTCAAGCATAGTATCAATAAAAGGAAAACATGCACGACTCTCAGAATTAAATGGTGGAAATCAAAAGATGGGAAACAAAAAACATTTAAGGAGAGAATAGAAGTCCAAGTATTAAAAGAAATATAGGGTGACTTGAATATAACATAGGATAAGATGATATAAAAGTTGAAAATAGTAATAAAAAATGTACTTGATGAGTTAAAACAACCTGCACTAACAAGTAAAGAATCTTGATAAAGGAATGAGAAAGTACAAGCAAATGTGAAGAAAAAATGAACAGCTTATAAGGTATTATATACTTGTAAAAATAATAAAAACTTTAAAAAATATACAGTAGCCAAGAAAGAAGCTAAAAAATGAATAAAGTTAAAAATGAAACTTTTGAACATTTATATCAAAAATCAAATATAAAAGAAGGGGAAAGAGACATTTATAGAATAGCTAAAGCGAAAGAGAAGAAGACAAGAGACATTATTCAAATAAGATATATTAAAGATAAATAA
>JAOBBC010025339.1:0-11966 GCA_025388495.1 Curcuma longa
CTTTTCCTGATTCATCATCATAGAGAATGCTAGCTAGTTGTGGAAAGTAATCCTACACTTCTATACTTGCAATTTAGTAGTCCTACACTTCTTTTCTTTTCTTGAACACACATCTCTAGCAGTCTAAATCTTGATAAAGTAGAACTTTATTTATAATTGTTGTTTTATGATCAGCATAAGTACTTGCATGTTATGATCTTTAAGTACTTGCATGTTATATTTCTATTACAGAATTCCTGTTTCCAACTACACCCATAGTCTTTTACAGAGAAGTTGGCACTCTGTCCTTTCAAATTATATATGCAGATTCTAAATGCCATTGACACGAATGACACATTTCTTAATATGCAGTTTTCATATTCATTAATATGATATTTTGTTTACTTTGCATAAGCATTGTTGATTTTCTAACTTATTATATGCAGTTGAAGCATCATCCCCCTTAACTGAACGGTTGACATCAACCATTCTTGCATAATTTTTATTGCACTGGAGGAAACAAAGGTTCAAATTTCATGCAATGACATGCATGACATGACATTTCATAGTTACAGGCCATGGACCATCCCCTTATCCTTAATTCAAGTTTAGCCATTCATCATTCATGCTTTTAATTAGCATGAAATTGACAGTATGCATGAAACTGACCAATGTGCATAATTAGCATGTTTAACATTTCTATTTTTATAATTTATTTGTTAACCTTTTCTTGTAGGATGATGCTTCCGACAATCAAGTTGTGGAAGAAGAAGAAGTAGAAGAAGAAGAAGAATGTGGCCATTCCTACTTGCTCTATGATGAGTTTGGTCTTGTTTGCCGTATTTGTGGAGTAATACAGAAAAACATAGATACTATATTTGATTACCAATAGACAAAGGTACTATAACATGCAGCTAAAACCTTTACAGTTATATCTTAGCTTAGTTCTTATTGGTTTAAATATAGATGTTACTTATATATTCCAAATTATTTCAAATTGAAGGGACAAAAGAGGATGTGATTACAAAAGCACTTGAGCCGGGCATGTGAGGGGTAGAAGCCGAGGTCATATCAGTTCAACAGTATAATGTGATAGTTGGTAGAAGCATATATTATGTAATTAAGTCTATGTAATGCTTTTGTAATAGACTATGCTTTTGTATATGAAAGTCATTTGGTAAATATAATAGATTTTATTTTTGTATATGGAAAATACAATGGTTTTTATTTATTGATAATAATATTTGTATAATAGACAATGCTGTTAAATATAATAGACAACGCTGTTAACTATAATAGACAACGCTGTTAACTATAATAGACAACGTTTTTTAAAGGTTGCAAAAAGTATTATCGATGTTAACAAAGACAACATTTTTTCTGCATCGTCTTTGAGAGACATCTTTTATAACAGGGGCTTTTACAACGCTTTTTCTGCCAGATAGACAACGCATAAAAAGCGTTGTGTATTAGCTTTTTTCTAGTAGTGTCATCTTTTTCACGTATGTATATTTTTGATTTCTTAATCACATGAAAAAACTATTTTCTTGGCATTGCTGCTGAGTACTAATTGCATTCTAATTTTTTGTTGTCCCAAAGTCTTTATGTCATGTCCTGAATATTCCCTCTTAACTCAGGATAAAAATGAAGATGATTGGATTACAAGATACTTCTTCACCGGAGGAACCATGCCTTCAGTAGACTTACTTCTCTATTTTCAGATTAATTGCTTCATATATAAGGCTGACTATTCTGTGAAAATCGAACCGAATTAATATAAATTGAACCCAACCGAATCAAATTTTTTCAAGCTAACTGAACCGATCGAATTTTCAAACAAAAATTGAACAAATTGAATAAATAAAATATCGATAAATTCAGTTGAAAATTGAATTAACTGAAATAACTGAATTTTTTAACTGTTATGGAAGATTTACCAATTAAATAAGGATTTATAAGTTACTTGGAAATTTACTAATTTTTTTTATTTTGATTAATTTAGTTTATTTGGTTTAACTGAATAAGAAATTTTAAAATTGAAATCGAACCGAATTAATCAATTTTTTATAAAAAATTAAAATTTTAAAATAATTGAATTGAATTTTTAAATTTGATTGGTTCAATCAATTTATTCAGTTTAACCGAACTTTTGCTCATCTCTAATTACGTGAATGTGGAAGTATCTCACCGTTGAAACGTAGTCTTGGGGGCCAAAATTTATTTTATTTTTTTATATCAGATATCCAACTTACACCAATTAATCTAAAAAATGATGTGACTCTTGACACAGTGTCTTAGCGTCACTAATTGTTCGATGCAATATATGCATACATTTTAAACTTTGATTACTTAAGAAAAGTATCATACAGAAATATTCAAACTTTACTTTATTTCTTAAGTTACTTATTTTTATCATAAATTATTTGGAAAAAAACAAATTAATTAGCATCGCCCAGACTTAAACTGGAGACCTACAATATATGAATGCGTTTTTAACCCTCTTTATTTTATTTCTTAACTGAAAAAACTAAATTAATTGGCATCGCCCGAACTCGAACCGGAGACCTTCAGTGTGTTAGACTGACGTGATAACCAACTACACCACAACACCATATTTAAACTCAAATCGGAGACCTACAATATATGCATGCGTTTTAAACCCTGATTACTTAGGAAAAGTATACTGACATGATAACCAACTACACCATGACACCATGTTTAAATAAAGTTTTTCATCCTATTAAGAAATATAGTTTTCATGATATTTTATTTGAATGCGGAAACATCTCACCGTTGCATCGTAGCCTTAGGGGTGAAATTTTACTTTATTTTTTAATATTAGGTATCCAACTTACTCCGATTATTTCAAGAAGTAAAGTGACTCTTGACGTGATATCTCAGTGTCACTAATTATTCAAATGCACTACATGAATGCGTTTTAAATCCTGATTACATGGGAACAGTATCATACTTTTTATCATTACACCATGCTCTAGAAGTTATAGTTTACTTTACTTTGTTCCTTGTCTTGCTTATTTTTGTTTCCTTAGGATGTACATTAACAAAAACTCAAATTTTACTTTGTTCTTTAAGTTACTTGTTTTTGTCTCCTTAATATGTAAATTGACTTTGAAAAAAAAAAAACTTAAGTAGAATTGCTCGAACTTGAACTGGAGACCTTTAGTGTGTTAAACTAACGTGATAACCAACTACACCATGATACAAAAATTAGTATTTTAATAATATTTGTTATCCTATTGAGCAATACAATTTTCATGATATTTTTCTAAGGATATAATTATGTGTAGGCTGAATATTCAGTTAAAATCGAATTAAATTAATTGAAATCAAATCGAGTCAAATTTTTTCAAACTAACCGAATCGATCAAATTTTTAAATAAAAACCAAACAAATCGAACAGATAAAATATCAATTAATTTAGTCAAAAACTGAAATAATAAATTTTTTTAAATATTATAGAAGATTTACCAATTAAATAAAGATTTATAAGTTCACTTACTTAGGAACTTATTGATTATTTTTTTTATTTTGATTAATTCAGTTTAACCAATATAATTAATGGCTTACGATACGATAAATGCATTTGATCATAGAATGCTGATAAAATACAAAATCTTAAAATTTAAAAATTATATGATACGTTAAATGCTAGTGAAAGAGAAATGTGAGAAGACATTTCTTCTGGTCTTGGTCATTATCAACTATTAGCTATTGCTAGACTATTGAACATAAGGCAGAATATCGTTTCTCTAAACGATATTATGATAACATTTGTCAATTGATGTTAGAGTTGCTTCTTGCTGATAATATAATGACTGATAGTTTTTACAGTTCAAAAAAATTGATTAGGTGTTTAGGTTTGCCAGTACAAAAGATTGATTGTTGTACAAATAACTACATGATCTTTTGGAATGAAGATAATGAACTTACTGAATGCAGATTGTGTAATCACCCTCGGTATAGGCAGCGCAGTCACATATAGGGAAGAAGAAGAAAAATATACTATGAAAAGTTATGTATTATTTTCTGTTAACTGCTAGAGACTTTAATGTTTGTATGTATTTGCCAACAACAAGCTACATGAGGTGACATCATGAGCATGTACATAAAGGAGATATAATGTGTTATCTTGTTAACTCCTCTGTATGGAAACATCTTGATACAATATTTTTTATTTTGCAATGGAATCACGTAATATAAAACTGAGACTTTCAGCAGATGGATTTCAACCATTTAGATAATCTGGACAACAATATTCATCTTGGCTAGTCATATTAACACCATACAACTTACCGCTATGAATGCGCATGAAAGATGAATTCATGTTCCTTACCATATTTTTTCTAGGCCCAAAGAATCTAAAAGAGAAGATATATATATATATATATATATATATATATATATATATATATATATATATATATATATTTGCAACCTTTTATTGCAGAGTTGAAAGAATTATGGAATGTAGGGTCTTCGACTTATGATATTGCAAGTAAAACTAATGTTACCTTGCATACTGCTTGATTATGAACAATTAGTGATTGTTCGACATACATAATATGTTGGATCGATGTGGACCGGCAAGAGGGGGTGAATTGTTCCTGTAAATAAAATTGAATCTCTTGCACAACTTTACAAGGATAAATGTTAGTTTCAACAATTAAATAAACTCAACATAAATTAAATGAAATAAACCTAGTAAGAGGCGAATACAAACAGATGTACTTAGTTACAACCTAGGTGGTTGTAAGCCAAGATATTGAAGCTTACTATCAAAAACTCCTTGTAGGCGGAGAAGCCTCTTATAGACATTTGTAGTACAAGATGGAAGCTAAGAAAAATATTACAATTGAAGTGTTATTTTTCTCTTTAGCTTTTAAGTCTATTTATAACCTACACAAACTAATCTTGACTATTGATCGTAGATATGATTTGATCTTGATCGTTGATCTTTGATAAAGGATAAATATTATCTTTTTAAAAAATAAACGTTATTCAATGTTTGAATCATCCTTGATTAAGGATAATCTCTATCCTTAATTTGACCGATGATTAAAAGCTGGAGCGCACGTTGAAGTCACATCAAATTTGACTTGGTCAAAGTCAATAGAGTTGACTTTTTTAGAAATATCATTTGGATGATTTCTGGCCAACCAGAGTTAGGCTCACTCGAACCCAACTCTAGCCTTTCGCCCCTTGAGTGTCCTTCCTCCCAGCTTCTTGTTCTTCGGACGCCACACATGTCCTTCTCACTCCACCGGTGTACTCTTTCGCAGCTTCCGCATCTCTTGGATGCACTGAGCCCATCAGCTCACTCCCCCGTGCCATCCTTCTCGACCGTTGCATCTTCTGCTCGACTTCCTCTGCTCCTAAGCTTCTGCATACTTAGACAGAGGGATCAGACTACAACAGGACCTAATTTAACTTGATTGATCACATCAAAATCAATTGGGGCACCAACATAATGTTGTTTGGATGGGGCACAACTAGTAAATTAACATGTCCATGTTGTATGACAAAGTCGAATGCATTTTTATTACTTTACAGTGGGAAAATATTTTAGTTTGATAATCATCATAAATTTTTATCAAAATAGCTCCCTTTCATATGAAATAAAAAAAGTTCATAAATAATACAATGGTCAGAAAACAACTGCCCGTAATCAAGTTAGGAGAGGAAGTTTTTCAAGAAATAGACAACTATGACCTTGTACCAGTAAACCAGATGAGTTCTAATGATTTAAATAAATATATTTCTAGGGTATACAAGTGTGGTTGGAAGAAACTGCGTATATTTTAGGAGTTTCCATATTGGAAGTATCTGCTCATTCGAAATAATTTAGATGTGATGCATATGGAGAAAATTTTTTTAGATAATATTTTCAATACTATGATGAATGTTATGGGCAAAACTAAAGACAGTAAAATCACATGAGGAATTGAAATAATTACTTAACAGACCTGAGTTGCATTAAAATGAAATAACCGATAAATTTCTAAAGGCTTGCTATACATTGGACAAAGAAAGTAAGCAAATACTATGTAGTCAAATTCCTTGATGGGTATGCCTTGAATATGTCTGGATCCGTGGATTTGAACAAATTAAAAATGTTTGGAATGAAAAGTCATAACTGTCATGTGTTTATGCAAAAGCTGATTCTAATCATCTTTCACGATCTACTTCTTAATAATATTTGGTGAGCACTAATAGATTGAGTCTATTTTTTTAAAAATTTGATATCGAGGGTTATTATGAAAGTGGAAATGATTAGGTTGAAAACTGAAATTACTCTTATACTCTATAAACTTGAGTGTATATATTCCTACCTAATTTTTTTTTATTCAATGGAATATCTACTAGTTCATTCACCTTACGAGACACGACTAGCTGGTCCTGTGTAGTACAAATGGATGTATCCATTTGAATGACTTTTAAGGAGATTAAAGAATAATATTCATAATAAAGCAAGAGTTGAAGGGTCAATATGTAATGCTTATCTAGTTGAAGATGCATCTTATTTCTGCTCATATTATTTTATTGATAATATAAAAATCAGACATCGTAAGTGTCCTTGAAATTCTGATGATGCTCAACCGATAGACAGAGAGATGCTTTCTATTTTCAAATTTCCTGCTAAGATAATGGGTGCATCTATTAGTAGATGGTTAAATCTAAAAGAATACCATGTAGCAAGAACATACATACTTCTCAACTGTGATGAGGTCAAGCCCTACTTAAAATGAGTTAACTTTGAATTTAAAATATTTATCTTATTATTCGTTCTAGTCATAGGATATGTTTTTAATTTACTTTTATTGACAATTTGTACGAACAACAACTACAAATCTAAAATCCATCATAGGTGCAAGTGAGATAGATAAAAAGATAGAGACTAAATTCACATTTTGGGTTGAAGTCTATGTAAGTTAGAGATATATCTTTTTTTGTGTATTTTATAATAAATTTATATCATAAATATTTATTTTAGATGAAGGACCGTAGAATTTCAAATGTGCAAGATGAAAGGAGAAAGAATATTACATCAAGACATCTTCGTAGTATAAGAGTATTTTTTGGTTATTAGGTGAATGACATGAAATTTCACATGACACAACGCGATGCACATACAATGACCTCTAATTTAGGTGTTTGTGTAAAATGATCTATCACCAACACCGATACTGAATATGATTACTATAACACACTTGATGAAATCATTGAGGTTGAATATCCTACTTTATCCATAAAAAAATATAGGTTATTCAAATGTTCATGATATGATCCGACTCTAAGAACAGGTATAAGCATACATGTAAACTATAATTTAGTTAATGTTCATACAAACAAAAGGTTCATCAAGTTTAAATTCTCATGGCACAAGTTGAGCAAGTTTTCTATCTTAAATACCTGAAGAAGAGAAGGAGATCTAGTGAATGATTATTAGTTTGTCAAATCAAGCCTCGGCGAACATAGAAATGCTAAACTCTATTACGACTCAAAATCATGATGCATTCAGAATGAGGAAGTGGAGAGTCATTTAGTTGATTCAGATATTCAATCTATATCTCAATTACTGATAGATGTAAATGTCATTTACGAGGAAATAGATGATGGAGAGATGTCTACTAGTGAGGAGTTAATAGAATTTAGCGATAAATAATTAAAAACTGTAATGTTAATGATTAGGATTGTATTGATGATTAAACCTTAGAGTTGAAAACTATTATTATTATGTGTATGCTTGTTTATTTACATGTTGGATTGTGTATGTGTTATAATGTTATTTTACAAATATAATTATGTCAGCTAGTCCACCAATACACAGTGGTCAAATTGCATTGAATATTGTTGGGGGTTGGTATGTATTGATGTTATTAGCAATTCAAATTCATTTCTTCTTTTATAATGAAAAATAACATATTTTTTCTTGCAGTTTTATTCTTAATGGTCATAGTATCGCTTTGTACATCTCAAAAAAAATTTAAAGAAGGACAATGTAATTGGTTCCAAATTGAGGCACGTAGACCAAGATATGAAAGATTTTTATTATCATAAATTTTTGATGTAATTTAAATATTATTGATACTGTCCATTATTCTCTAATACTAATATTTTTGATATTTTTACGAAAAAATATACTTGGAAACTAGGTCACAAGAAAGAATTTAAAATAATATGGAATATTTATTTTTAAAATTATACAAAGACTTGATGTACAAGTGGATAAAAAAAAATAAAAAACCACCATATATGTCTGATAAGATTTGAAATGAATGACAAAGTATTTGGGCTATAGAAAAATAAAGTGAAATTCAACGACTGCTTAAAGCAATAGAAATGCTGAAGTTGGTGGCAGAGCACAGGATCATCAAACCATACAGTTGGTTCATGATATATTATAGAGCATGCAATAGACTTGGTGAGTTTACAATAATATTATTATAAATTTTTAAAATTGATAATAATTTATAATTTTTAAGTATTTTATCTTTGCAGGTAAATACTTTACATAGATCCAGTACTTGTTGGGAGATATTTCGCAATACCCATAAGAAAAAGAATGACACATTTGTGGATGCGAGATTGAAGACTATAGACGTAAGAATATAAACGTTACTATTACTCATATTTAAAAATGATTAGCTTTATTAATTATTTATTATCTAATATTAATATATTTTTTTAATAGGGCGATATGACTGATCGAGTTGCACAGACATCTCGACCTAATGTAGAGGGGATGACTTAGTGAAGTTATCGGATGAAACTATAAATGATATATATTATGATGTTATTGGTAGCAGTAAAAAAAACCCTCTACGACCTTGGCTCCCATGCACGTGTTACATATGATTTTGTAATGACTCATAGGGTCAGCGATCGATCTAGTTCTCAATCCAATGAAATATGAGAGTTACAGTTAGAAAATCAAGCACCAAAAGATCGGGTTAAGACATTAGAGCAGTCAGGACAATAGATAGACGATTGGGTCAGGATAGCAATAGAGTAGTCGGAGCGATCGATGGATGATCAGGTCAGGATGGCAGTCAATCGGCAAATGGAAAAATTCTTTGATCGCTATCATTAATGAGTCCTTCTGCTTTTCCTATGCCGCATGATTTTGATTTATAATAGACTCAAGACCCAAATGCTCCTGACAAGTAAAAATTTTGAGGTGTGTTAACTTTCAACTTTGTTTTTATATTTATTGTTCATTAAACATTAAAATTGGTTCCGTTTTATTTGATATTATATACAATGCTAATTATATTATATTTTTCAGAAATAATATTGATAGAATTTCAATATTTAAATCACCAACGATTTAATACTATATTATGGAATTAAGGTATGTTTTTTTAAAGCATGTTAAACTTATGTTAGTGATTCAGTTTATATATTTTTCTGATAAGTTATTTTAACTTTGTGTATATCTGTTTTAATATTAGCTTCATTATTTTTGTATTATTCTAATAATTATACTTTGTGCTTATTTGATTTAATAACTTATCGTGTTTTACTTGATGTAGGATTGGATGATGGAGTTTTTTTTTAAAGGATGATAACATATTTGTCTCTGTCAATTGGATATTGTTTGTATCTTAGACCTAATTTGTATCAAACTTTAGATATGAATTGTATCATGGATACTGTTTATATCGTTTGGATATTGATTGTATCATTTGGATATTGATTGTATCGTTTGAATATTTATTATATCGTTTGGAGATTATTTGTATCGTTTGGATATAAATTGTATTATTTGAATATTGTTTTGTGACATGTTTTGATATGAATTTGATTGTGTATAAGATAGATTTATGATATAGATTGTGAATGTTGATTGTGTACATGATAGTTTTGTGATATGGATTGTATATAATAGCTTTATGGTATAATATTGATGAAAATAGGTTATAAATTAGAAAAATAGGGATATCTTGTCGAAATTTTTAAAAAATTAGCGATTGAACTCACATTCAATCGCTAATTTTTACGACCGAATTCATATTCAATCGCTAAATCAAATTATGACGAAAATATGTATAATTTTTTTTCAATCGCTAAATCCGTTTAGCAACTAAAATTTTGGTCGCTAAACGTGGATATTTTTATAGTATATATACTAAGAGATTAAATTAAAAATTTTGAGACTTAAATAATATATTTATTGATTATATTAAGTAGTTCAAAGTTATCAAATATTTAATTATCGAAGAAGATAAGTGGATTGAGATCAAGACATTTAATCATCAAGAAATTCTGATAAATATTGATAGATAGAAAGTTCATTAGTAAAAATTCAACTGTAAAATATATGAAAAATTAAATAAGTGTTAACATTGAACAAAAGTCCAACAAATCAAAATTATATTTATGATTGATGTAGCTTAAATAGATTTGCAAAAGATTTATTTTCACCTTTGGATAATTTTTAAGAAAAAAAATTAGGATGAATATGAGATTAATGCCCCTTAAGGGCATCATAGGATGTGTATATGCATTGTTATTTTAGTAATTTAGTTATTATTTATGTTTTCACTCTGCTAACTTAAATTATAAATGAAATGGCACAAAAAATCGAAGTGCCTATTCACCGGTTAGTCACATCCAATAATTCTACACCTTCAAGCACTATAAAATGCTAAATATTTATTATTTATTTACTTTTAATATTAACAATTTATAAATAAATTGCTAATAGTTACGTTAGGTGCAACTACATCTAAGCTTTTAGGCAAAAATCAAGATAATCTCGTTAGAAGATATTTTGTGAAGCACCTTGGCCAAAGATAAGAAAAAAATAATAGAATGTGCAAAATGGATAAATATTAAAGAAAACTATTTATTTTCTAAATTAACGTGGCAAAATGGACTTGCATGCCCTCCCTAATCTAATTAGATAAATAATCATTATAGAAAGTGAAGCCTGTTCAGGAACCTTGCATTGACCAGAACGAGCCCTTTCAAAAATTCTAAATGACATTGGCTTTGGTAATAATCTTCGGCCAGCAATTATCGCGGCTCGGTTATAACCTCACTGGGATGCAGCCACAAGTGCAAAGATGAGTTACTACTTTGCCACTGTCAAAACTGAAAATGTGGCACTACGGTTTTCAATCCCTGTGATCTCAAAAAAAATTCTGTTCGAAGTTGTCCAAATTTGACCATCGATGATAAATCTCTAGGTTAATTTATCAAAAAAAAAATCTCTATTAAAATTTTACTTTTGAAAATTAAAACACAATTCAAATTATAATGTTCTTATTCCTTCATTCTGAGAATTAACTGGAAAATAAGAAAATTTCAAGGCTCATCCTATTTGATCACCTTATACCTATGAGAAGTTCAACATGTTCACTTTAATTTTTTTAATCAGATCAAACATTCAATTTATACCAACTAATCCTAAAATGACCAATCCGACTTCACAAAAAAAAATTTCATCAACTATTAAAGTAAATAAAAAAAGGATCATAACAGACAGCCGATAGATCTATTAATTCATTGAAGCTGAGACTCAATTTTTAAATTCTTAGAAAACTAAAAAGGCTCTGTACACAAATATTATACTCGGTTGTACAAAGTCTGCAGGAGTGCCGATACTCAATCTCAGCTTTCATCGTCAGGCACTATACACAAATATTATACTCCTACAAAGTCTGCAGGAGTGCCAATACTCAATCTCAGCTTTCATCGTCTAAAATTAAGTAGGGAAAGCAGGCATCTCTCGACGTATCTTTTATCACTCCTTTGCTGTGCTATATGGCATTTAGATGAGAAATCAGATGAATTAGTGAAAGGGTATTTACTAGGAATGCAAGTGTGCGTCATTGGGACGAACCTCTGGATGATGATATTTGCAGGTCGATTTAAATTTGCGCGCCCCGTTTTTGATGTACTGACGGTCTTGACTTGCCATGTCTCTTGGGATGTTTATCGGGATGTATGTGCTAAACACA
>JAOBBC010025527.1:0-12449 GCA_025388495.1 Curcuma longa
GAGGCTGAGCAGCGAAGCTCTGAGTGCTTCGAACTGGCCGAGGGCGAGGTGGTTGCCGACGACCCGGGTGAGCATGGCGATCTCCTTCTCCCTGGCGGGATCCATTGAAGGCAAAAGCGAGGAGGAAGAGGTAGGTCAGACTGGTACTTCCATGGGGAAAGAAGGCGGAGGGAGGAGGAATGAAGAAGGGATCGGGAATTAGGGATTGCCCAACTTGATTACTTATTTCATATTAATTATTAATCTGAATAAATTATTAATCCTAAAAGATATTTCATATTTTAAACTTTAAATAACATTTTAGAAATTTATTCAGTTTATTTTTAAATGAATAAAAAACCAAATTTGTTGGAGTTTTTTTTTAGAATCACTTTTTTTTTTAAAAGGGTAATTCTTAATGCGTATTAGCGTATAAAAGTACGGGACCGATTGTGTATTGGTATTTCACAATTATAACACTACTTTAGAACTTTTTAACCAATATATTAAAATTTTATTAAATCTATTTTCAATTGAAAATTTTACAAATTCATTGGAGAATTTCTTTTTAGAATTCTTTTTAAGAGCAACTGAATGTTTTCTTTTGTTCAATTTTAACTTAGAGAATACATACCACAATACATTATTTCATATATTATTAGTTGTTCATGATACTTTAATTTTTTAATATAATTTAGATGTTCGAATTTCAAAAATAGATAATCTTCTTACTAATTTATCAATTAAATAAATTTAAAATATAACTTATATATATATTTAGAAACTGACCTCAAGAATATTTATCTCATTTGAATATAATTTATGCAACTTTAAATAATACATTAAAAATTTATTCAATTTATTTTTAAATGAATAAAAAATCAAATTTATTAGATTTTGCTTAGAATCATTATTTTTTAAAGGTAATTCTTTACGCGTATAAAGGCATGCATATGAGAGAGATTGTGTATATATAGATATTTCACAATTTACACTACTTTAGAAATTTTTAACCAACATATTAGAAATTTATCCGATCTGTTTTCAAATGAAAAAAGATAGAAATCTATTGGAGAATTCTTTTAAGATTTTTGTAAAGGGCAGCTCTTGAATGCGTCTTTGGTTCAATTTTAATTAGAGGATAAATAGTATAACATCTCAATGGATTATGATGGTGTCCTCCTCTTCTTCCTTATCTGGGATGGTGGTTGAGATGGGTCCTCCGACATGGCCACTATTCGTGACCTACAAGTCGAAGCCCGTCAGTCAAAGATTAGCATTGTACATGTTGGATTTCTTTATGCGTGTTTTAAAATTTTATTTGATAAATAAGCAATGGAAGCATAATAATCTAAATTATTACAACACGAAGATACACACGTATGCCGACATAATTATAAAAAAGACGGCATAAATAAATTATACATATTGGATGACGTAAAGTGAAAACGGCATTAACTAACAACCTTTAGAAAAGTTATCTTTGCTCGTATCCACGTCAAGATCTCCGTAAGACGATTTCATTAAGTCATGTGTCATATCTCCGTTTTGATACTAGTCAAAAGAAGGAGACAAAGCGATCTAAGAGAGGACCACAGTTCGATTCGGTATCTGGCGGCTTAAAGTAATCCGACGATACGAATTAAACTGAATGAAAGCGATGAAATCGCCGTTTGAAGGTCAGATGGCTAACTGCCAACGAGTGGCAGTAGGCCTAATAGTGTCAGAGTTTCAACAACAACAATTGCTCACCGGAATAATAGCCAAGGGAGTAGAAGAAGAACTCGCAGTTGGAAAACACCCACTGCCCCGCGGCTCCTTGATGTGTTGCCATCTATGACCGATAGCCACTCCACTCCAGGAGGTGGATGGCCGGTGGAGGAAGAGAAGTCGGTGGCTGGTCAGTAGATGGCTCCTCTTGGATGACGGTTGTTATATTTGAGAGATGTCCTTAAACAATCATCTTAGATATTGTATTATTTATTAGATAAATAAAATCATTATTTGAGTATACATTCTTTATGTATTTGATTTGATCTTAAACTTAATTAATGAGGTCCATAATACAATGCATAATATGAGAAAAATTATGATTGAATCACAATTAGTGGATATATCAACATATGTAATTATGTACGTATTGAAATATTCCCTAGTCGATTAATTGATGAGATTAGACATCATCAATTATGTGAAACTAGCATATGTTAGACTCTTAGGTTTTACCAAGCAGGCGATCTTCACTAACTGAAAATATTGGGATGTTGAGAGTTAACATGTAGATACTGGTTAAGGGTAATTAGTTCATCGGAAGTAATCTATCATGAGACTTCATGTGGTTCTATATCTATACATGTCAATGAAGATCTCATTATAGCTCGAGTGCAAGTTTCCTTCGACTTGAGGTATTCAAGTCATCTTAGTCATAGAGACTTATACTTTGACATCTTAAGCAAGCGTCTCTACAGAGGTGTAAACCCGGGATGATTAGGTATAAGACGAAGTACTCGAAGGTGTTTGAGTAGTCAACAGAGGATTAACCACTCCTTTAATTAGGAGATGTATACCCTATTTCCACTTGTTAGAATTGTTACTCGTAAGTCTTTGGCCAAAGCAGAAACACGTCAATAGGATGGTCCTCTTGGACAATTATTTTGAGTAATTATAATCCATAGGATAAAGAACTACAGCTTGGGCTAAGTGTGACGTAGTCAACCTAGTGGGGGCTGACACATAGACCATATCCTGAACTAAGCGAGTATAAGATGCATAAAAAGAACAGAGGCACGGACAACTATAGTTGCTGAAGAGTTCAGAAGTGCTTCTAGAATTAACTGTGATTTTTTGATTAATTGGGGGTAATGATGTACTACTAGGTATCATTCATGATTGATCCGTAATTAATCATTAATCATGGACGACCAACATAAACGGGAACCTATAAGGTCACATACACTATGAGTTTCTCCAAGAAACATAAAATGAGTTCAAGAATTGGATTCTCATATTAAGAGAGATTGAGTCCGGTTGGATCAGACGAAGAGCAAATATGGAAGATATTTTATCGAAAAGGATGCGCGGATGAACCACATCTTCTGAAGACAAAGTGGGTCCTCTTTAGTTTAATTATAAACTAAATTGGTTTGATTTAAATTAAAGGTGATTTGATTTTGAACCAATATGATTTGGTTGTGAACCAAACTTAAGTTTAACGGTTTGGAGTTTAGGTTAATGGATGTGGATTTTTGGTTAGCGAACCAAACTTGTTAGAGATCTATAAATACAACTCTTATGAAGAGTTATTTTGTGGATTAAAACTCTAATTATTAGATTTTTTAAAACAGCCCATCTTCCTCCTTGAGTTGCCACCCAACCAAAGCCTCCTCCTTGTTGCCATCGCCTACTCCTTGTTAGAGTTCTTGTTGCCACCGGCCATTGAGGAATTTCCAAAGCTCACCACCGATTCTTAATCATCCTAGGATCAGTACCTACCAATATTGGCCATCCTGGAGCCAAAGGAAGCTACAATCGACGATGGAAGCAAGGAACACGAGGAGAAGTAATGGTTGCTTCTTCACCGAAAGGTATCGCTTCTTCCTTTCATTTTGGATTTTGTTTCAAGGCAATTGTTATCGCTGGAACAACAACGCCATATAGGTTCACTTTTCCTTCTTGATAGCTAACCATATAACCTTTGAACGGCGGTGTGAACCCCTCCATTCAATCTGATTCGTATCGTCGGGCTGCTTCGAGCGACCGGATACGAAATCGGACTGTATGCCCTCTCTCGGATCGCTTATCTCCTCCCTTCGACTAGTATCGAAGAGACACGACATGTGACTTAGGGAAGTCATCTT
Organism: Curcuma longa; assembly: GCA_025388495.1. Lineage (NCBI taxonomy): Eukaryota > Viridiplantae > Streptophyta > Magnoliopsida > Zingiberales > Zingiberaceae > Curcuma > Curcuma longa. The sequence goes on from JAOBBC010025527.1 coordinate 3,837, forward strand.
GAGGAGAACTCGGTGTGGATACGAGTAGAGGCAACCTTACTCAAGGTTACTAGTTGATATTGTTTTCGCTTCATGTCATCCAAAAGGTATAAAGTTATTTATGTCTTATTTACGATTATGTTTGAATGCGTGTGTTTCCTTAGATGAGTTTTATGTGTAGTTAATGATAAAATATTTATTACGCTTTCGCTGCTATATTTTATAAAATATATAATTTTCAATTACACATGTCGAAATCCAACAACAGCGACACCACCAAAGGTGGCGCGTAATAAGAAGAAGAGAAGGGGCGGCGACAAGAAGAGGAGAGGAGAAGAGGCAAAGCCTAACCCTTAGGTTTTTTCAATTCGTTAAATCTCTCTTCCATAGAGATCTATTTATAGATCTCTAACGAGGTTTGATTCATGAATCTAAAACTCATATCCATTAGCCCAAAACTCAAACTAATAACCTTAAGTTTGGTTTAAGACTAAACAATATTGGTTCAAAATCAAACCACCTTTTAATACAGACAAATAAATTTATTATAATTAAATAAAAAAAGGGTCTACTTGCACCTATGTGCACCTTTATATGTAATCAAATTATCATTCATGTTGGTTTTCTTTTTGAAAACCCATTTGTACCCAATTGGTGTTATCCCTTCAGGTGGGGCCACCAAGTTCTAAACTTGGTTTTCATACAGAGATCCATTTTCAATTTTAAGGCTTTTAACCATGAGTCCCTTATGAACTTTTCAAAAATTCTTCATAAGTAGTAGGCTCCTCATCCTGAATGAGCAATACATCTCTCGATTCAGTAATGAGAAATCCATATCTCTTGAGAATTAGATGTGCCCTACTAGATCTACGAAGTAACGGTGTATTAATACGTTCAACCATTATCTTATCCCTATGAGCAACAGGTTGTGGGTCTTGATTAGGGGTCTCTTTTGTGTCTATTAAAGTTTCTTGAACTAATCTTAGCTCAATCTCACTCTCACTGTTTTCTTGCAAGAGAAACTCTTTCTTTAGAAATACAGCATGTTTTAAAACAAATACCTTTTGTTCTAAGGGATGATAGGGGATGATAGAATTGATAACTCCTAGTTTCCTTAGGATAACCAATAAATAGATACTTATCAGACTTAGCATCTATTTTATCTGATACAATCCTCTTTATATAAGTAGAACAATTTTATATCTTTAAATAAAATAAATACGATTTCTTGTCATTCCATACCACGGTGGAAGCACCCAGAAGGGGACCAGGCGCCCGGATTGCTCCATAAAAGCACTCGCGAACAGAACCCTCGAAACATCATTCATAATGATTCTGTAATCGTTGTTCATATGTTCTACACTCTCAAAACTTTGTTGCGATGGTAAGATGCTACACTAACACTATGCTCAAGTTCTCAATTAAGTAGCATCGTTTCTTATCATCTTTGTGCATTCATGCTCTAGGAACGATAAATGTGTTATAGTTCCTCATTTTTGTAAAAGACAAGAATCTTTTTCATTATAAGAAAGAGTCTATTAGTAAATTATCCATCGAAAATAGTCAAGGACTGAGAGCTTGGAGTAGCAGTCAAAGGTTGTGAACCAAGTAAAAAACAAACGTGTCATTTACTTTGTATTCTTGTTTTTCTTATTTTCCACTGTGTACTCTAAAGCATTGAAAAATAAGTTTTTAAAAATAAGTGAAAAAGTGAAGCGTTTTCACTCCCCTCTAGTGTTCTAAACGATCTTACAATTGGTATCAAAACAGGAGCACTCTGAACTAATGAAACCACCATTTGAGCAAGAAGTTTTTTACTTTTTTTCATTCGTTGATCAACTTGTCTGAATTGGTGTGATCACATCTTCTGATTACTTGCTCAGTTTTTTAGGAGTTGCTCAAATTTTGTGCAAATATCACTCAAGCGATTTTTTTGTTATTTGTGCCTTTCTTTTCCAGCACTACTAATCCAAGACTGAATCTTGATACATGTTTCTCTTTTTTTTTATGTGCAAGAGATTTGTTCTAATGGTCCATCAAAAAGGCAACAACACAGTTCATCCACCCCTCTTCTCCAGGGAAGATTTTGACTATTGGAAGAGTCAAATGGAGTAACACCTCAAGACATAGGTGGAGATGTGGCACTACCAAAATTTAGTCGTTTTACAATGAATTTCACGATGAATTTAAAAAAAATCATCATAAAATAATTTGGCGATGAAAAATTTTTCATGAATAATTGCTCATCCTTAAATTTTTGTGATAAAAAAATATTTATTCGTCGTCAATTTTACGACAAATTCAATTTTCATTGCAAAATTCGTTGCAACTTTGCAACAAAAACTATTTTCATCACAAAATTCAGTAATTATTAATTTGCGACGAAACATATTTTTCATCATAAATTCTACGACGAAAATATATTTTTGTTGTCAATTAAGGATAAAAAAAGTATTCATCGTAAATTGTCGATGAATGACATTCGTTGGAAATTGGGGACATTTAGCAACAAAATAATTTTTCGTCATCAAATTGGTGACGAAAACTAGCTTTCATCACTAAAATTTTGATATATAGTATTTTTGAGATAATTTTGCAATGAAATTGTATTCATCGCAAAATTTGTCATAAAATATAAAAAATTTTCCCAACAATTGTCTGTTTCATTCTCCAACCATGTTTACAGAAACCAACCCTGTAGGATCAGTGGACACGCTAGAGGGGGTGAATAGCGCTCGTCGTTTGTTTTTTCTATCAAATACACTTGCAGTGGAATTAGTAAAACAAGCACAGGGACACACAGATTTACTTGGTTCCTAACCCCCTATATTAGTATGTCCAAGGCCTATGCACAGGAAGGCGCTCGTTCACTAATGGTCTCCTTTTCGGACCTTTGTCCAGAGGTGGAGAAACTTGTCTTAAAATTCAATATAATAGAAATGAAATACAGAACAATAAGAATTAAAAGAACACAAACTCCCATGTAGCCGATCTAGAAGTCCCGAGCACAGCGCGCCCTTCCTAGAGTTTCCTCGATCGCACGAGTAGTACGTCGTTTGCATTCAACAACACCATAGGATGAAGAATGAGGAGTATTGATGATCTCCCTTGGGGTGCACATCAAGGTTCTTATAAAGACCTTTTCGGGCGCCTGGATTTTTATTCGAGCGCTTGAATCCAATCTCTTCGATCTTTATCGAGTCAATTCTTCTTGATCCGAAGGCCTGGACCATCCAGGGGTGCCTAGACCATCCAAGCGCTTGGAGTAACATCCGAGCGTTGGATCCAGTCAACTCGGGTTTGACCTAAGTTAACCCCGAACTTAGTTTGACTGCTTCTGTTTGCTCCTCTTATGCTTCCTACATCTTGCTTCCAACTCTTGGTCCTTGACAACCCTAGAATTGATGTGTCATGATTAGGGTTGCAAATTGATTTAAATTTTCGAAAACCCACGATGAATACAAACAAACGAAGTATAGGGGTCTCGAGTCATATTTTCCAAGGGCTAATAGAAATCGTTTAAATTGAACTTTCGTGTCGTTCTTTTTGGGTTTTTTGAATGTGAATGGGTTTTGGGGTTTTGATGTTTCTCAAATGAAATATGAACTCAAAATTAGTAAATGACTTAGAATTCTAGTGCAAAATTTGAAACAGCATGAAACATGAAATGTAACTAGAGGAACAAAGGAAAGAAACAAAATTGGACTAGTGTGACAAATTGGTGTTCAAGTAACAAACCTAACTTGCACTTCATCTATCCGAATTCACTTAACAAACAGCTAAAGCCAAAGCTTAAATAGATCAAACTAGTACATGAAGGGGTTTCTGATACGGAACAATGAAACCTAGAATTTCAACGACAGAGATGCTAGCCTAATCCCCTAGAAAAGTGAAGCTACTTATGCAATTTAACCATCCACTCCCATTAGCTATCAACAAATCCATACTCAAACCAAGCAAGATACTTCTTACACCACTTGACTATCTAGACTAAACTTCTCTAACGTACTATCATCTCGCCCCACCCTGGTACTATGATGGATAAGTATCCAATAGTCATTTGTCTTTAACTAACTATTCTAAATTAAGCACGTATTAAACATGATAATATAATATTTATATGCATAATAAAATAAAGCATATGCATGTACATAGCAAATATGCATGATTCAATCAAATCAAGTAATTTTTAATTTCTAATAATGTATCAAATTTTTGATTTGATATATTTTATATGGATCCGCGAATGTGTCAACTCACTTTAACACACTTTGAATTTTATTTCATTAGATAATATTTTAAGTTAATTTCATACTTATAAGTATTTTATTATGATTAGGTTCATAGCTTATATTTTTTTTATTTGACTTATTAAGTTATGGATTTAATTTTAGATTTGAATTAAATTATATTTGAATTATTAATTTATTTTTAAAATATTTATTTTTATTTTTAATTTATTTTTAAATTATTAGTTTATTTTTGAATTATTAGATTTGTTATGCTCCATAATTAAATAGAACTTGATGATAATTTAAATTCAAATTTTTAAGATTTAAATTTAATTTATTAAAATTTATAAAATTATTTTTTAAATTTTGAAATTTAATTTTAAATTTGTAAAATTATTTATTATTTCATAATTAAATGGTACACGATTGTAGTTAATTTTATTATTTAATTTTAATTTATTAATTTAAAATTTGAAATAGTATTTTTAAACTTTAAAAATTTATTGTAAAAATTCTTAAGATTTAATTTTAAATTTTTTATAATTAAATTATTAATTTTAGTATTTTTTATAGGTTTTAAAATTTTCTCATTATTAGAATTATCTTAATTATTTAATTTTGAATTATTTATTAAAATTAAATTATTTAATTTATGTTGATAATTATCTATTTTATCTTATTTGATTGAATTATTATTAATTTTTAAATTTATTAAATTAATTAAATTTAAATTATTTAAATTGTCATTATCTTGTTTGAATAAATTAAAATTTTGATCTAATTTTTTATTTATTAAAATTATATCTTAGTTAATTAAAATTTCAAAATTAATTAAATTATTAGTATTAATTAAATTAATTAAATTTGAATTTGTTAAATTGGATAATTTTGAATTAGTCAAATTAGATGAGTTTTCATCATTAATAAAATTTAAGTTTGAATTGTTTTAATTAATTAATTTATTTGTATTTAATAAAATTTTAAATTTATTTGATTTTTTAAAATTTATTAATTTTGAATTTTTTTATATTTTTTAAATTGATCAAATTATTTAAATTTTTTAAATTAAGTAAATTTTTTAAATTATCTAGATTTCAGTAAAATTAACTTTAGCATGCACAAGCCTAAGGGTGGTTTCATAATTAAATGTATTTATCAGAATCGTATCCCCTAATCTTGATTTTTTCTCACCCATCTTCCTCTCCAAATATTGATTCTTGTAGTGTCCGTGTTTTTGGTACTTAAAGCACGTGATGTACTCTTTGTTCCTCCAGGTTCCTAATATCGGTTGCTTCTTTGCCGCTGATGGTATCATTCAAGTTTTACGAGTAAGACACTAATTTTTACAATGTCCTCTCTCCTTGTACTTAAAACAAATAATGTAAAATTTAAAGTAAAGTTTACAAGTATTACCTTTCTCCCCTCCATTATTGTCGTCGTGCTCCTATGACAGTTAATCCGATCAAGAGCAGGTCTGCTCTGATATCAATTGTAGGATCAGTAGGCGCGCTAGAAGGGGGGTTAAATAGTGCTCATTGTTCATTCTTTCTATCAAATACACTTGCAACGAAATTTGTAAAACAAGCATAGGGGCACATAAATTTACTTGGTTCCTAACCCCTAGGGTTAGTAACTCCAAGGTCTATGCACGAGAAAGCGTCCGTTCACTAATGGTCTCCTTTACGGACATTTATCCGGAGGTGGAGAAACTCGTCTTACAGTCCAATAATTAACAGAAATGAAATATAGAACAATAAGAATTAAAAGAGCACAAACTCCCGTGTAACTGATCTGGAAGTCCTGAGCGCAACATACCCTTCCTAGAGCTTTTCCAATCGCACAAGTAGCACGTCGTTCGTGTTCAACAACACCACAAGATGAAGAACGAAGAGTATTTATGATCTCCCTTGGGGTGCACGTTGAAACTCTTATAAAGACCTTTCTAGGCGCTTGGATTATTATCCGGACGCTTGAATCTGATCCGATCTCTTCAATTTTTATCGGGGTCAATTCTTTTTTATCCGGACACTTGGACCTTCCAGGGTGCCTGGACCATCCGAGCACTTAGAGTAACATCTAAGCACCCGAATCCAATCAACTCAGATTTGACCTGAGTTGACCCTGAACTTAGTTCGGCTGCTTTTGTTTGCTCCTCTTATGTTTCCTCCATCTTACTTCCAACTCCTAGTCCCTGCAAAATCAGTATACAAACAAACAAACAACCTAAATCTACTTGTAGTCCGTCTGACCTACTAAGTTTACTTAAGTCTTATCTTGTAGGTCTAACCTACTGGCTTATCCGTGCATAACTTTCCGTTAGGACTAGTCACCTCCATATGTAGACTTCCCACTTGTCAAACATCATGTTTGGACTTTCCCTTGTTTAACCTCCAGTTAGGACTAATCACTTCTATAGATAGACTTTGCATCTGCCAAACATCCGATCACTCTTGACCTGCTTGCATTTTCCCTTGTGCAACATCCAGTCAGAACTTCCTTGCCCAGCTTCACTCACCAAGACTTCCTCAATCCTCCAGATTAGGACTTCCTTGCTCAATCTTCCAAACTAAGTCTTCCTTGTCCAATCATCTAGATCACGACTTCCGTTGGCTAACCGTAACTAGGACTTTCCCTGCCTAACCTCAACTAGGACTTCTCCTTGTCTGATCTAACCAACTAGGACTTCTCACTAATCTTCTGGTCAAACTGACCTGATTAAACTTCACTCACATCCAAACGTTAGGTCTTGTTTGGATTAACCCTTGATCAAACTAACTAGACCTAGGTGTATTGTCAAACATCAAAACTCTGGGGACAAATTAGTGCTCCTTACACCAACAAACTTCAACCCTGTTTCATTGTCCAACTTTACATATAAACAATACTTAACAACAACATTCTAAAACAATCCTCAATTAATCCACATTTAACAATCCAACATCATTCAAAACAAACAAACAATTTAACATCATTCAACATATCTAATATCATTCTAAACAAACAAGCCATTACAACATCATATCCAACATCAATCTAAGCAAATAAGTTATTCCAACATCAATCTAAACAAGCAAGTCATCATAGTACAAGTTAAAACAAACAAATTAAACATATCTAAGAACACATCAACATATCAAAATTAAAATATTTCATATCAAAGTCTCAAAACGATGACCAAATATAAAAAATATCATCATCCTCGACATCGTCCTCAAAAGGTATTTTCTGCTCCATTTTTTGATCCGTCGATACTTCTTCTTTTTTTCTATATAAAAAAATAAAACATAAAAAGTATCATTTTGTACAAATTAACTATAATATATAAATATTTACTTCACCGTCATCTTTAATCTCACCAATCCTGTTCCAATCCAAAATAACCGTACTAATAAATAATAAAAAATAAAAAATTTATAAATGAAATAAAAAAAATATAGAGCAATTCTAATTCTGAGATTGAAGAAATAAGGAGAAATGAATGTGAGGGTGAATCCAAGTGTTACCTTGCACCTAAATATACCTTTAAGAATACACACAAAAGACTCAAGTAAATCTCATGTAGAACTCTTCGAGCTATGAAAAGGCAACTTTTAAAAGTGATATCGCATTCTAAATGTCGCCAAATGCTTTAAGGATTATTTAACAACATTTTGTAACTAGATTTACTGTTTTAAAATTATATTTTATGTTAAATCAGTCGAACACGCTCTGTATGATTTTAAATCATATGTTTCTATAATGATGATATGCAATTTTGAGCATTATAGATTGAAATCCAAGTGGTATGAATTCTAAATCTCTATTTCTAACCCTAATCCGGTGGAGTTATATGAAATAACTCCAAGGTTGATATCAATAATCATAAGGAAATTTATATGAAATAAATAATTTTATAAAATAAAAATTGATTTGTGTGTGTGTGTGTGTGTGTGTTTTTTTACGAGCCTGCAAGCTTCCAACCAAGCCACGACCACAAGCTCCTAAGGTCAGTGTAGATGGCTGAAACTCAGTGCAAAGCAGTGATGGAAGATAACCTTATTCCATAAAATCAATCAAAAATGAATCCATTGATACACTGAAAATTAATTTATTTTTAAATTTTATATATATAAATAAATAAAGAGAAATATCTCAACTCATATGCAATTCACCCCTCCGACAATTCGTCCTTCATGATAAACAAGTCATAAGGAACAGCATCAGGCATTATTTTTTTTTATTTTAGAACGATAACCACTTAAGAAATGGACTTATTTACTTCCAAAATAAAACACTTTAGAGATACAATCGAACACTGAAGCTTTTGAATGAGGGACCGTTTAACCATACTAACGCCACTAGTTTATATATAATCTGATGATAGATGTTTATTTATCTTGGCAAGAAATGTAGAGTCAGATGT
>JAOBBC010026883.1:0-12406 GCA_025388495.1 Curcuma longa
ACATCCTAGAATCTAGAGGACTACTCCATAGCGGAGAGGTTACAACACGAAGAAGATTGTAAATAATACATTCTATCTCTCGAATCCAAGAAGAAAACAAGGAAAAGAACTTATCGATGAATGTTTTCTTCTCCGGCTTGCAATCTCTGTGAAGATGATGAATGGAGGTGATGGAGTGTCCGGACGGATGAACGGATCGACAAATCTTGCTCCGGAATGAGGTGTCGATGGCTCTAGAACGCTCCTTGGTCTCTCCAAAGTCTCCCCCCTTTTCTTAAGGCTCATAAGAGCATTATTTATATGGTTAGGCAAGCCTCCGTCACACGGTCGTGTCTAGGAGACACAGCCATGTGTGGTCGCCTCTTTGTTAGATAGGCATGGCTGTGCCTAAGAGGCACGGCCACACGCAGTGGATGTTCTGAGTAGGTGGCACGGCCGTGCCTATGAGGCACGACCAGGGGTTGACAAGTCTCTGTTGATGACACACGGGCGTGCCTAGGAGGCACGCCCATGTCTTGGCGGCATGGCACTGAAGAGGTGACACGGCCGTGTCTAGGAGACACGGCCATGTCCTGGCAGTTGCTGAAGGAGGGCACGGTCGTGCCTGTGGGGCATGGCCTGGAGGAGTTGGGCTTCTGTTTGAGGGGCACGACCATGCCCTTGGGGCACGATCTCTGAAGTTGATCTTCTGTTGGCAAGCACGACCGTGTACACTGAGCACGGCCTTGGGGAGGTACTAGACATGGCCGTGCCCTTGTGGCACGGTCCTGTCTTGCCTTGTCTTCAATTGATACTCCGTCTTACTTGTTTTGCTCCGTTTCCGTCCTGTAAACACACAAACACACGAGCAATCCTCCGAACTAGGAAATAGAGAAAATAATACCTAATGCACAGATAAAGGATGTAATGAACGCAGAAAATAGCATGAAGTACAGAAAGATGTGCGAATAGAGTACAAGAATCGTATATAATCCCTACGCACATCAGTCAGCATGTCGTGCCCCCTTAGTGGCCTCAGCCAAGTCTTGCCGAAGTTTATGGGTCTGCTCATGTGCCTCAGCGACTTCTCGCTCAAGCCTTTGTGCTTTACTGGTAGCCCTGGCCAATTCTTGTTCCAGCTGCCAGACTCGCTTGCTCGCCACATTGCATTCCTGTTCATGCATTAGCGATTAACCTCGAAAATGTGCAGCTCTCTGGGCCCAGATCCTCGCTTCCTGCTTGGCCTCCTCCTTCTCTTCTATCAATTGCCCCAGGCGTCGTTGCATGGCAGCATTATCCATATCTTCTAATCGGAGACTCATTGACAGGAGAGAGGATATAAGGGAATGTTTGGAAAACTAAAACACCCTGAGTATATATAGTCCTGTAGCAGGTAGCCCCACCGTCCGATCTCACCTCCTTTAACCATAAATTGTATGGGGATCTAGGCCACCAAAATCCAAAAAGCACAGAAAACGAAGAGGGTATTGTCATTACCCCTATAGGTATCCTCCCCACTAACCTATAAGAGGTAGCCTTGTCAAAACCCAATAAAGAAGAGAAGGCAGACAACGCCTCACTACAAGCCACCCTTCACATCCAGCGTCGGACGCATGGTTAAAGCCCCGTGATCGTCAGATGAGGTTCGACACCTATCTCAAGGCAAAGATGCATTACGACGGGAGGCCCCCAACGGCTCGGCCTTCAATGGCCTGGTACTCATGGCCCTCTCAACCCCTCGCTGATGACTCCACCTTACTACAGGCACCCATGGCTCGGCCTTCAATAGCCTCGTGCTCATAGCCCTCTCAGTCCCTCGCTGATGGCTCCACCTTACTACAGACACCCATGGCTCAACCTTCAATGGCCTCCTACTCATGGCCCTCTCAGCCCATCGCTGATGGCTCCGCCTTACTACAAGCACCCATGGCTCGACCTTCAATGGCCTCGTACTCATGGCCCTCTCAGCCCCTCGCTGATGGCTCCGCCTTACTACAGGCATCCATGGCTCGTCCTTCAATGGTCTTGTACTCATGGCCCTCTCAGCCCATCTCTGATGGCTCCGCCTTACTATAGGCACCCATGGCTCGACCTTCAATGGCCTCGTACTCATGGCCCTCACTGGCACCCATCACTGACGGCTCCGCCTTACTACAGGCACCTATGGCTCGGCCTTCAATGGCCTCCTGCTCATAGCCCTCTCAGCCCCTCGCTGATGGCTCCGTCTTACGACAGACTCGGACTGTTCGGCCTCAACGACCTCTCCCTTACATGGCCCTCTTAGCCCCTCGCTGACGGCTCCGCCTTACGACAGGCCAAGACGGTTCGACCTCCAACGGCCTCTCCCTTACATGGCCCTCTCAGCCCCTCGCTGACAGCTCCGCCTTACGACAAGCTCGGACGGTTCGACCTCCAACGACCTCTCCCTTACATGGCCCTCTCAGCCCCTCGCTGACGGCTCTGCCTTACAACAGGCTCGGACGGTTCGACCTCCAACGACCTCTCCCTTACATGGCCTTCTCAGCCCCTCGCTGATGGTTCCACCTAACGATAGGCTCAGAAGGTTCGGCCTCCAACGACCTCTCCCTTACACAGCCCTTTTGTCTATTCTCGCCGATGACTCGGTTTGGGATTATAAGTCCTCTCAACCTCACCAGTTGAAGGCTTAGTTTTCTATCAAACTATCCCAACAGTCCTCTCGACTATTCTCGTTGACGGCTCGGTTCGGGATTATAAGTCCTCTCGACCTCACCAGTCGAAGGCTTGGTTTTCTATCAAACTATCCCAATAGTCCTCTCGGCTATTCTCGCCGACGACTCAGTTCAGGATTATAAGTCCTCTCGACCTCACCAGTCGAAGGCTTGGTTTTCTATCAAACTATTCCAACAACCCTGTTTTCACTGACGGCTCAGTTCGAGATTATAAGTCCTTGACACCAATAGTCGAGCGCTCGGTTCAGGCTTACAAGCTTTCTCGATGTCACTCATCAAGGGTTCAATTCTTTACTAGAGGCTTCAATAGCTTCTGTGGGTGTCACTCTTTGATAATTTCGATCTCTTAGGTGGTATCACCCACCCTATCGGCGTTACTCATCAAGGGCTAGGTCAAGAGATATAAGCCCGTTCGATTTTCGCAGTTAGGCCCTTTAGATGACTCAGAACCACGGCGTAATTATAAGAACAGCGAGGTTTCATTCATTCAGAAAAAAGTACAAAAAGAGAAAAGAAAAGGAGGCAAGAAAAGACAACTGCAACATATCAAAACGAAGGGAGAGAAGACAATGACTCCTAGTCTGTGTCTTACTCCTCTCGGTCACAAAGGTGGCTCGACGATGGCAGAGGAGGTGGGACACGAGTCGGATTCACCCAAGCCAGCTCTCGCTCCGGTACTTCCATCTTCTCCCTAGTCTCGTTGAGCTCCTTATTGAGTAGCTGCGCCTCCTTGGTAATCTCAACTAGGCCTTCTCGAAACTTTTGGGTCTGCTTTAGGGCCCCAGCAACGTCCTCCTCAAGCTTCTGCACTTTGGCGGTAGCGGCAGCCAGTTCTCCCTCCAGTTGCACGTTTCGCTCGGTCATTGCATTCTGTTCCTGCTCGTGCTGCGTCAATTGACCGCGGAGCAATTCAACGCTCAGGGCCCAAGATTCAGCCACATGTTCAGCCTCGTCTCTTTCCTCCATGAGCCTCTTCAGGTGGCGCTCCATGGCAGCACGGTACATGGCTTCTTGTTGATGGCAAAAGAATGGAACAAAGGGTGGGGAAACTTTAGAGAATAGTTAGAAAGCTGAAGTATCTCTAGTATATATAGTCTGGCAGTTGACATCAACACCATCCGATGACACACACACCCTAGTCATTGATTATATTGGGATCTTTGTCATCAACGCTCGATGGGCGCAGAAGACGAGAAATAGGCTGATATTTTCTGTCACTCCCTAGGAGGATCTGCCCGCCAATCCCGTAGTGGGTAGCGTTATCAATGCCTAATAAGTACGAAAGGAATAACGGATGGTGATTACCCTTACTCCGCCTTTCATTTCAAATGCCAGTAGTACTTGAAGAATTTCTCAACTGTTGGATGGATCCCTCACAGATAAATATTAATCTCTCCAACACTCTGCTCGTGTCCGTAGATATCAATTCGGTAGAAATTAAGTCAAATATCTCTACAAATGGCCCCAAAGCCAACTTCACAATAGTCCTCAGGTAGACCCTCATCGAATGGCTAGGATTGCTCAGTCCGCGCGGTCCCTTCGTCTCGACCCAAGATGTCATCATCCCTTATCCCCTTAAATTATTGGATTTGATCATACATTAAACATTAACGGGTCGGTACAGTTAGCCATGTTTAACCTTGACCTAAACTCACACATCTTGTCTGGTCTAATCTTACTCGTCTTCACTCACTTGACGGGGTCATTAAACAATCTAGTAGTAATATTGACTCAGGAAATAAATACGGGTTGTCTCGACCCAAAATCAGAAGTACGCTTTCTCATTCAAAATACTTCGATTATGGATACAAGGGACAAAAAGGATTAGAGTCTACAATAAAAGAAAGGTAGATACTGAACATTGAAACCTATATCTAGGACGTCTTGGTTGGGTTCTTCGACTCTTGCAAGGCCTCGGGGGGTGCATCACTCCTCTCAGCCTCCAGCAGTTCATCCCAGACCTTCTTTAGATCTAAACAGCTGAAGTCTTGGTCTTGGGATATAACTTTGGCCCTCACAAACTGGCGCAAAACCCCGTTGAACCCATGTTCCAGCATTCTTCCTGATCGGCGAGATAACAAGTCAAAGAACTCAGGAGATGCTAGAAACTTATTCTTTTGCTCGGCTAACCTAGCCGTCTCACAGGCTCGGTACATGGAGAGTTCAGTTTTTGTTATCTCCAACTCCGCCTGAGCCACCCTTTGTGCCACTTCAGCACCCTCCAATTTGAGAATCAACCCCGCCTCCCTCTCCTGGGCCTCGGCCAACTGTTGGGTCAGGCAGGTCTACTCCCGGGAAGCAACACTTAGGTCATTCTGCCACTTAGAGTTCTCCTCTTGAAGTTGTCACCCCTTCTCAAGAGCAACCTCCGCCATAGCTTTGACCTGAGCAAGCTCCTGCTCTAGCGCTAGGGATTGGTCGACATTCTCTTGGGCCCGCTAGCGCCATTGTCCAGCCTCAGCTTCTGCCGACGCCTTAGCCTATTCTAATAGGGTTAGGTCAGCACGAATCTGGTCCACCACCTGCCTAGAGGCATCCGAGGGATCAGTGGATGGGACCCGGGCGGCTAGCTCTTCCTGCTACTGAGTGATACGAGTAACCATCCAATGATGTCGCTTTTCAAGACGAATGAGGAACCGATGCATCGCTTTCAGTTCAATATCCATCTGTAATCACAAATGGGAAATCGATAATTTATGATGAAAGGGATCAAGCTGACAGACTCGCATCACATACCTTAGCAAACGATTCAGACATATTATCACTTAGGTCCATAAGACCCAAATGAGGAATGACTCGCCTGGTACTCGCGGAGGCGGTCGAAAGCATTCTCACCCACCTCACGGAATCGTGGATCCCTCCTAAAAAGGCTAAATTATGCAAAAGAAGCAGCAAGAACTCGAGAGGAGATGGAGGAGGACGACTCAGGACCAATCGGGGGGAGAGAACCTGCCACGGGCGATGCAGCAAGCTTCGGGGATCGGGCTGCCCCTGAACCCTCAGCAACTTCCATCACCTCAGGCTCTAAGTTCACAATAGGAGGCGACAAAGGTTCAAAAGGGGTCAGTTGGATTGCGCTCTTCGCCCGCTTCCGTTTCTTTGAGCGGTGGGGCTTGGAAGTGGACCTGGTGGACTTCTTAGGGTGATGCTTTCCTTTATAAGGGCGGATCCGAGCCGAAGTGGGACCGCCCAATCCCTCACCTGTCTACAGGAGAGGTGCCTCACTAGGCGAAAGGATGAGTCCCGTCCCTTTAGGAGGAGGGAGGATAGACAATGGCTCAACATCGGGGGAATGGGTAGATAGAGGCATGGGAGCTATAGGATGGTCAGAAGCGACCTGAGTTGTTGCCTCGGCAACCTCGTCATCGACCCACATGCCCTCTAGCGACGCAAGGTTCCACTTGATGACCTTGCTCATAGACGCGTGATACATGACTTGGTCTGCAAAAGGAAACAAAATTAGTCAGTAGACTATCGCTAGGACTAGTAACTTAGACTTACATAAGCGGTCTTCCAAGGGAGTTGCCTTAGGGCTCAGTCCCGCATGATATGAAAGGGCTTCATTACTAATCATCTTATTGGCATTAAAACTCATTTCCTTCAGTATCTCGGTGATATTCAAAATAGCTGATGACAAGCGATATTGTCCAATAGAGGGAAGAGGGGGTAAAATAAAATCCTAACTCGCAGACCAAGGGTATGGACAAGGAGGTCGGATGTAAAAGAAGCGTTCTTTCCAGCCTTTGTGTGAGGAAGGGATATTGCCTAGGAACGTACACCCTTGCCTGGCTGAAAAATAGAATATCCCTCGCTTGGCCCGCCGCAAACCAAACAAAGCAAGGAATAAGGATGTACTTAAGGGGATGCAGTAAAGGTTGCAGATGATGACCACCCCACAGATTATGTGGAAGGAGTTGGGAGCCAATTGAGAAAGACTAAGATGAAAGAAGGTGGCCAGATTCTGAAGAAAGGGTGGGATCGGGAACCTGAGTCCCCCTGCCAATTGACCATGAAAACAAGTAAAATAGTCGGGTGGCGGTTCATGAGCCTGTTGCTCAGGGGTCGGGAGAAGCAAGAGGTGGTCGACTGGAATGTGATACCGATCGCGGAGGCATTGGAGCTCATTAGGATCAAGTACAGTGGATTGTGTTTCGTACCAAGAATGGTTAGGAGCCATAGAAAATGTGAAGAAAGATGACAAATGCAGGTAACAAAGACTTACGAGGAAAGTGAGAAATCAAGCGATAAAAACTCAACTCTTCCGAAAAGACAAACGTAATCACTTACAGGATGGCCCCTTTTATATTCTAGGGCAAAACTTCTCGGAACTTACCAGAGGCGTTTGTCAGCCATTGGATGAGGATGGTTATAAATTCACGGCCAAGATTGGGTCGCACCTTCAACCAATATCGTGAGAGCATTTGTTATCCCTCCAACGACATCCGCAGCGATCTCAGTCGTACCTTGCAAAATGGGCCCGCCATTGCCACCGTTAAAAGCGCCATGACGTTGGATGTTTGATCTGACAGTACGGATCCCATAAATGAAGCCGCACGCCTTCGTCATCATTAGAATATGTCTTATCCCCTTCTCGAGAAAGATTAGACATCTCAACCATTAAATACAGTTTCCCAGTTTATGATAGCCTGCCATTAGCTAACGCTCAGTCATAACCAGAAGGGATACGAACAATCCATTTTTCCCTAAGAATCATGAGTTGATCTAATGTATGTATCTGTCCGGGGATAGTTAGGTACGTCGATCCCTCTATGGATCCATCACAAAGATAACATAATGGCTCGGTGTCTCGCATAGGCTCGCATAACCTAAGTCAGGTAGAATATTCTCTTAATCGCCATAGGGGTCGGGAAAATTCCCTCAGAAAATGGCCAAGTAAATATTTTCGAGGAGCGATGAATCGACCCAGAATAAAAAAGAAAGTATATGCTATACTTGGCAACAATCAACGCAGGAGGATCAATCTTGACTACAAAAAAAGAAGAAGAAGATAGATAAGTTAGTCCCCAGTACAAAGAAAGAAAAAGGAAAACAGTCCTTTAGCTTTGTCCTTCATCCTCTGTAGAAGTGCTTGAAGATATGACCCGAGCTCTTGGTTCTAGGGCTTGAGTGTGAAATTGAGAAGGGTCAGCCCTCTCACCAGCGTCACTCCAGACCTCGGACGATAGCTCATCTCATACTCGCCAAAGATCCAAAAAGCTCAGATCACTATCCCGAGTTATCAATTTGGCCCTGGCAAACTGACGTATAGCGCCATTAAACCCATACTCTAGCATTTTCCCAGTGCGCTGAGCCAGCAAATCAAAGAACTCCTATGAGGACAAAAACGCCCATTGGTGTTCAAACGAGCTTCTTCACGAACCCGGAAGTCGGCTAATTCAGCCTTCACGACTTCCAAAGCACTATGGGACGCTCCAGTATAGGGGTCAACCGAGCCTCGCAGGCCCGAACCTCAAATAGCTGCTCATTCTCTTATTGAAGTTGGGCTTCGGTGGTTGGAAGAGGAATCCCAGAAGCACCCTGATCCTGATCCGTCTCGTTGCGAATCCCACGAACCTCCTTCCCAGGGCGATGAAGTTGGCGAGTTTCAGCTTTCGCCCTCTCCAGCTCCTTCTCTAATTCGCGAACCCGGGATGAAAGACCTTGAGCCTCTAAATGCCACTCTTCTGCCTTTGCCTCGGTCTTTTTTAGGGTTTCCCGAGAGGATGCCAGCTCAGCCCGGACCTTGTTAGTGCTTTCAGAGGGACCAGTGGTGGCTAAATCCCACTGCGCCATTTGATTGCGAAGATGAGTCAATTGGCTCTCCAGGCTGGCATTGCGCTTCTCCACCCGAACCAAATGCCAATAAAAGACTTTCTGCTGCATTGCCTCCTATAAACAAAAAAGTGTGTTACAAAGACAAAAAGGAATCAGATACTACCCTATGACCGACCTTCATATGTGTCTCGCATAGGATTTGGCTCAGATCCATCATGCTAAGCTGGGTGAGTACGTTCTCTTGGTATGCGAGTAAACGCTCCGCCAAGCTCCCAGGCAGATCCCTGAAGCTCTCATCACCCCTGAATAAACATGACGGATAATTTCCTGGTAGCAAGCGAGAACGTACTATCCAGAATCAATAGCAAGTCGTACCTCAGAGGCGTAGCGATATTCTCCCTCATTCTAGGGTCTCCTGAACCTTCTCCCACCTTCTCCTTGCCTTTGTCCAGAGCACGGGAAGGACTCACGCGGGGGGAAGAGGGGCCTTCAATATGTAGTCATTTCCTGGGCGGCTCAGATATAACAAGCGCGCCTGAGGAAGCACCCCGGAGCCGGGCGGCTCCTTCTGTGAGGCAAGGTTGCGGGGGGGTCGGCTATCCTCAATTGCCCCGAAGTGGGGCAGGGCAGTTGTTGGTTCTGCTTGGGTCCTTTGCCTTTAGGTCGAGAAGAGTCAGTAGGGGTCGACCGAGCAGAAGGTAAAGACCCCTCATCCTCTACAACATCTCCTTCGACCCAAAGGCTCGTCCGGGAGGCTCTGTCCCACTTCAAAACTTTGTTTAGTGAGGCGTCCAGCATGATCCGACCTGTGGTGACACACTCAGTTACTCAGACAGGATAGGCAACATTAAAAGACATAGGGAATCTTACTCAGTCTCCCCTCCAGGGGCATGACGATCGGCCTCAGACCCGCCCTATACATCAGCGCTTCGTTGTCCACCAGGTTGTTGACATTGAACTTTAAAACTTCCAAAAGTGCTACTGTCTCTCGGAAAACATGAGACGACCTATACTAACCCAACGAAGGCAAAGGGGGTAGCTTTGAGGCTCAATAAGTTGGCCAGACGTAAGGAGTTGGAGGACAAATATAGAAAAATCGCTCTTTCCATTCCTTGTCCACATCGGGGTACTTGCCCATAAAGGCATATCCCTGTTGAGCTGAAAAATAAAACACCCTGTGTTCAGCCTTCTTCAGGCAAAATAGGGTGTTAAACAAGGATACATCCAAAGGGATCTGATATAAGCGACACAGGATGAGGGTGCCACATATCAGGCGGAAGGAATTGGGTGTAAGTTGGCATATGTTTATATGATAGAAGACAGCCAAGTCACGAAAGAAAGGGGGAAGAGGAAACCTGAGCCCTCCTTTCATTTGATTCAGAAAGCAAGTAATATAACCCGGACGAGATCTATGAGGGCGATGCTCAGGTAAAGGTATGTAATTAAAATGGTCAGTGGGGATATGATATTGAAAGCGTAGAATCTTGGCATCACCCCTTTCATGGGCCGAGCTCTGAAGTTCATACCAAAATGAGGGAGCAGCCATTAATAAAAGCAGAAGGGTGAGGAGTCGCAAAAGAACAGAAGGGGAACAAGACAAAAGAGTCGGAAAAGTTAGAAATCACGACAGTAACTTCGACAACGACCACTTCCCCTTATATATACTAGTATCATTGAAGAGACGTGGTCGTATAGCAAACTGTTTGATCAAGGTCATTACTTCTCCACGGTGAGATCTTTGCCGCACGACCAATCAATCCTATTGGTTTAACCCCTCTCCGCCTTTTCATCTCACATTTAATGTCAGCCCTTGAAGCTGATTAAGTGTCTTATCCGCCTCCTGAAAAGTCTGACATTCCTTGACGAATGACGTCATTTTGGATTGTACGGATACCATGGCGCACCAACTCCATTAATGCGAGGATACACTCCTTGGATTTGACGCCTATTACACATAAGGACGCGTTAAATTAAGCCCAATCACAGGTCGACAGTTATCGACTAACCCTGGTCAGAGCTGGCCGACCCCTTATCACTAAGTCTCTAAGTACTCATCAAATAATTAGAGTAAGAAATGTTCCATCGAATATTTAACTTTGTCTTGTCAATCTACTAAAACGCCTCCTTCGACTAGACTCGCCGAGGAGGCTTGTGATACGGCGAACACCCAATGGTCCTACCTAGCGGTGAAAGTCCCGGTTAGGTCAAGAATAGATATGACGTAGAAAAATAAGGTCAAAGGCCTAGTCCTTGTTGACCAATGCATTTGATCAATCCCACCCTTGTTAACTTGACTTGGTCTTCATATTCCAGTTCGTAAGGGTTCGGTCAGATTAAACCACCCTGTCCCCCGAGGGCTCGGCTCCCTTTCCGGTTCAGCAGTGCTAATGCTCGAGGGCTCAGCCTCATATTGCTTCGGTCAGATCAGACCACCTTGTCCCCCAAGGGCTCAGCTCCCTCTGCTACTCAACAATCCCACTGTTCAATGGCTCGGTCTTATACTGGCTCAGCATCCCTACTGCTCAAGGGCTCAGGATCATATTGGCCCGGCAACCCTAGTTCCCAAGGGCTTAGCTCTTTTTTCAGCTCAGCAGTTTTGCTTCTTAAGGGATCAATCTTTGCTCTGCTAGCTCGCTCAACCATAACAGGCCACTCCATTAGCTAAGTTGCCTCACCCCTTCAGGGTTCGTTTACCCAGCCGACCCCTAAGTTAGCTCGGGTTTCTCTACCTGTAGACACGACCCCGTCTAACTATCTACGGTGCTAGACGACAATAACACATGTGATCAGGATTAGAAGGGCAAGGACGGTTACTAGGTTGTCAGGCCTGATGTCATAGATCCTCGCCTGCTTCCCCTCACAGCAAAAAGGCAAGAATAATCCGCATGACTAAAATAGAAGGTGGTTACGAGGTGGCAGGTCCGGTCCCCTAGATGCCATCTTATGCGCACATCTGTCAATAATTTACAGAGTTGGTCTGCTTAATGCACGACATTGGCTCACCTCGAGTCAGATACACGGTTCCCTCCATGTGAGTATAAAAACTCCCCTTCATGTATGAAAACTCTCTCCGAACTCCCGCAATCACTACTATTCATTCTTCTTCCCTCAATCGAGTACTCATTGACTTGAGCGTCGGAGTGGCTTGCTGGGAATCTCTGGTACCCACCTAATCCTCTGTTCAGTCCTTATTTGCAGGTCTCAGCGCGTAGGAAGACGAGAACGGTTAAGATGGCATAATATTAACTGATATCTTGACAGTCGTCGGGATCTAACTAGAACACTATATACTTGGAGATTTCTAATTCTTTGAAGGAACAAGGTTTTTATGCAATTAAAAGGAAACTACTATGAATTACTAAGAAAGGTTGACTATTTTATCTAAAACATTACTTGAACAAATCATCAATCATGTGACCAAGATTCTGTTAAAAAACATTTCATTTCTATCTAAATGAATAATTGATTTTGTGTTCCATATGTTGTAACTTTATGTGTGAGCATTGTCTAATGAGATATAGGTTGAGATTAATTACAAATGAAGTTGTAGTCTCAACCTCTTATATCATGTAGAACCTTAATAAAATACAATGGCACGTCATCAATCAAATCTTTTTTAAAAAAAGAAAAAGAAAATAAATTAAATTAATAATAAGTAATATTTTTGGTTCAGAATATATAATTTGGCTTCTTCCTTCATTAGCTTCAAATGGTTCTTAATTGCCAAATGGTTAGTACTTTTCACCTTTCCTCTCTAATTTATATTATCCTTCTTCTTCAGATATGTATGTTTATTTCTTCTCTGTTTCCATGTATTTACTTTATTATCTATCATTTCAGACCCACCTAACCCTACAAAAAATCTCAAAATAAGTAGGAATTTAGACCCTCTTGAACTTAGGTTTTGTTTTAAGTTCTTTGCGTCAATATAACAGTTTTAT
>JAOBBC010027787.1:0-12379 GCA_025388495.1 Curcuma longa
TGCAAGTAATTTAGATAATTGTTAATGTAATTATCGTATTTTGGGCATGTAGACTTTGATTGCGTGCTTTGCTTCATGAGGCTAAAAGGAAAAGAAGATTTGAGCCGTATAAACGTATAAGCCTTTTGTAATTTTTTTCTGTAATCTTAACTAAGCCACTCTGTGTTAGTGTTGCACACTTTGCCCATACGTGTATTAGCATTTGATTCACAGTCCTCACGAATACTATTTCAAGGTGTGCGATCCGATAGTGAATCGTGTACGAGCAAGTAAACACTAATCTTCTCATTTTGAAATTTTTTTTTGAAGTGGAGAAATCTCTTACAAATGAAAAGGATATGGTAATATTTTACCGTATCTTTTAATATGAAATGTAAGAATATGAAATAAGCACAATTACCAACAACTAAAGATTACATGATCATCGAAGGTTGTTGGAGTTGATTGAGAGGTATATTTGTTACAATGGCTTGAACAAAGAGAAAACTTGATGAAGATTTGATGTGAATGAGATGTAGTGAACTCTCTGTTCGATGTTTCTTTTATATATTTTTATTGGTCGACTGATCTAGTCATCCGTTTGCTTTCTTTTTGCTTAAATCCGCTTGATTTCTTGTTTGGTGAAACTCTTTTTTTTTTTTATCATCTTTCGGACTAAATTGATGATATTTGATTTCAACTCTTCTGCAAAAAGGTGGATCCGCCACCTTAGCGGCCCCACACGGTCGGCTCCACGATCATCTGTGAGGAGGTAAATCGAGAAAGTGCAGTTGGTTACGACGCAGGAGGTTATTGTCTGGTTTCGTCAGGATTCAAACCCTTGCCCTCTTCTGCAAGTCTGCTGCATCGTAACCAACTCACCTATGCCCCGGGACATTTGATTTCAACGCATTGTTTGAATCCGACGATGTGAATCCGACTCATCGTCGGAGTCTGATTCCAATTGAGATTTTGACTTGGCCTCCTTGTGCTTATTTTGACTTACAATTAAGGCAATACATTTCTTAGTTGAACTAGAGTTAGTCTATTTATGCAATTCTAATTCATAAAATATTTCATCTAAATTTATAATTGAAAGATTCTTAGATATCTTATATGCATCTACCATATATGCCTACAAAGAACTTCGGAGGAAATCTTTTAATACATACCTTATTATATCTTGATTTTTCATTGGTTTTATTATCGAGTGGAGCCTATTCATAATGTCTTTGATTCTAACGTATAGTTGGCTCGTGAACTCACCCTTATGCATTTGAAAATTGAATAGTTTATTCAAATACAAATCCCTTTTCATTACCTTTGAGTCTTTAGTTCTCTTGTGGAGCTTGATCAGCTTGTCCCATGCATCCTTGGCATTATGGAACGATCCGATTCAGTTGAGTTCCTCATTAGTTAAATTACATTGTAAGGTGTTTATAGCTCAGACGTCGAATTGAGCTCTTCTCTTGATGTCGACGGTCCACTCATTTGATTCAAATGGTTCTCTAGATTCGTTGATCGGTAGATTGTATCCTTTTTTTTACCACAAGTCTATCTCGGTCTTGAGATAATACTTCATTCATCTTTTCTAGTAGTTGAAATCATCGCTGATCCGATTCAAGATCAAATGATGCAGTGTGGAAATCTCATTGCGGTGGGGTGGTGTCTTCAACCCATCTCACACCCAAGAGCTATGAAGTCAAAGCTTTCTCTTTGTTTTTTCCTTGCTAGTCTTCTTGTGGCGGAGTCAAATCTGCAGAGAGTAACAAACATCAAAGGGCTTGCTAGAGGTTTCCCTAGCCAAACCACGTCGATGCCTAAATCATCATGGTGTTTTAATGAAAAGGGACAAAGTAATACTAGAGGTTGAGTTCGAAAGCCCCCTTTGCTCGGAGCATATGCCCGACCTTTTATGGTACCCTAGGAGATCATGGAGAGGTGGGGAAGAGAACATGGGAGAGTGGGGAAGAGAACATGGGAGAGTGGGGATTGTGCCCCATGTCTACTCATGCCCGATTGAACCTGGTTAATAGAGCTCCGTTAGACTAAAGCACTCAGTCCTTTCGACTTGGCAAGTTGGGAGATCAGACAAACTTGAGATTGCTAGGGAAGTCGGGAGGTCGGAGACTCAGATCCGCTAGGCAAATCGGGAAGTCGAACACTCGGGAGGTTGACATACTCCTCAGGAGAGGTCGACTAATGTTAGGAAGACTCTTTGAGACATCGACCTTTGTTGGGAAGACTTTTCGGGAGATGTTGATATTTGTTGGGAAGACTTCTTGGGAGATCGACCTTTGTTGGGAAGACTCTTCGAGAGGTCGACCTTTTTTGGGAAGACTCTTTGGGAGAGGTTGATCTTTGTTGGGAAGATTTCTTAGGAGGTCGACCTTTGTTGAGAAGACTCCTCGAGAGGTTGTTGGGAAGATTCCTCGGGTGGTCACCTTTGTTAGGAAGACTCCTCGAGAGGTCGACTTTGTCGACCTTTGTTGGGAAAGCATCTCGAGAGAGGTTGATCTTTGTTGGGAAAACTTCTTGGGAGATAGGTCTTTGTTGGGAAAACTCTTCGGTAGGTTGGCCTTTGTTCTGCTTGGTTAGTTGGATTAACTTAGTCGGTTGGAGACTGACATGATCTATGTTGACCAAGTTATGAAGCATGCCAATCGGACTTTTTGTTGACCAAGTCAAGGGCTCGGCACGTGGACTTTTACCTTTGCATCACAAGCATCCCCATTAAGTCGAGTTGAAGGAGAGTGTAGACTGATTGACTAGACAAGTATTCTGTCAACGACTTCAAAGTCCTTGATGTTAGGGTCTATGTGGTCGCTGAGACGTTAGGGTCCATGTGAAACTAGCAGCTGAAGTAGAATGCCTCAAGGTAGAGTTGAAAGGAAGAGTCACAACTCATTAAAAAATGGAACACATATGATCGAACCTGGTGTGAAGACAAGTGAGTTGACATGGAGAAAATGTCGATGAACACCTCTGTCCGAGATAGAGGGAATGAATGCTTGATCCGTGACTATGTCTGATGTCTGAGTCGGGAAAGATAGCTCGATTCACAACTATGTTAAAGTCGGGAGAGATATGTCGATGGACACCATCTTCTGAGACAGAGGGAATAGATGCTCGATTCGTGACTACGTTTGAGTCAAAAGAGAAATAGTTCGATCTGTGATTATGTTTGAGTCGGGAGAGATATACCGATGAACGCCATTTGTCTGAGACAGAGGAAATAAATGCTCGATTCGCGATTATATCCAAGTCGGGAGAGAAATAGCTTGATCTGCGACTATGTCCGAGTCGAGGGAGAACTAGTTTGATCTACGACTATATTCGAGTCGGTGGAGACAAACCAATGGACGCTTATCTGATACAAGGAGTTAGAGTTGATGGATGCCTGCTCGAGATAGCGAGTTAGAATCAATGCCGATGGACGCTTTAGTGCAAGACCAAGGGAGTTAGAGTCGATTGACACCTGTCTGAGACAGGGAGTTAGAGTCAATGGATGCCTTGGTCCGAGACCAAGGGAGTTAGACTCGATGCTGATGGATGCCTTGGTCCGAAACCAAGGGAAATAAACTTGATTTGTGACTATATCTGAGTCGGGAGAGAAATAGTTTGATCCACGATTATATTCGAGTTGGGAGAGAGAGCTCGACACACGACTATATCCGTGTCTAGAGAGATAAAATAATATGCTCGATCTGACGATTCCCGAGTACCAGTAGAGTTGGAGATAGAATGATAAGCTCGATCTCACGACTCTCGAGTACTAGTAGAGTCGGAAAGAGAATAACTCGATCCCTCAACTCTTGAATGCTCGTAGAGTCGAGGAGAGAAAATAATAAACTTGATCTTACTACTCTTGAGTACCCGTGAAGTTGGACGAGAGAAAATAATCGACTCGATCTCATGACTCTCGAGTACCAGTGGAGTCGAAGATAGAATGATATGTTCGATCTCACGACTCCTAAGTACCAGTAGAGTCGGATATAGAATAGCTCAATCCCTCAACTCCTGAATGCATGCAGAGTCAGGGAGAGAAAATAATAGACTCAATCCTACGACTCCCGAGTACCATTGGAGTTGAAGAGAGAATAAGCTCAATTTCACGCCTCTTGAGTATCAATGGAGTTGGAGAGAGAATAACTCGATCCATCAACTCTTGAATGCTCGTGGAGTTGGGGAGAGAAAATAGGAACTTGTTATTGTTATTGACTTAGGAAAACGGACGCAATTATATAAGATAAATATGATAGCGAGTGTTAGGAGACCTATCTTTCCAAGGAGAGTAAAGATCATATTGATACAAAAAACGAAGGCGTAGAGGAAGTTGGTTCGGGTTTTAGTTGCCAATGAAAATTTGTGGAGGCTTCGATCCTTCTTTTATCTCAAGGTCTTCGCTAAGGGTTTCCGACCATGTTGGAAAGAATGACCCGGGAGCACTTGGTGGTGGTTCGGAAATAGGTTTTGGGCCACAGAGAGGGTGCATTCGCAACAATGAGGAGGATTTTTTATTGTCGATTGCCATGGCAAGTACTCACAAGAAAAATCATGCCAAATCGAGAAACATATTGATAAAAAATACAGGATATCGATTACCTCTAGGTTAGTAAATTTCCATGAAAGGAAGAGAGATTTTTTAGAACTGGACATGATAAAAGAAAATCACAAATCTACCTCGAGGATGCTTCAGTCGAACATTTCAAGAAGTTGATTGGAGTGGTTCTTTTCTTCAAGTTTCACATCTTTAACCTTAACATCTTTTGTTCATTTTTCGATAGTGGTGCCAATTTAATCTGATCTACGATCAAATGATGCGGTGTAGAAATCTCACCATGGTGACGCGGCGACAGAAATCCACCTCGCATCCAAGATATATGACGTTGAAGCCTTCTCTTTGCTTTTTCCTCTTTGATTTTTTCATGGCGGAGTCGAATCTGCGAAGAGTAACAAATATCAAAGGGCTTGCAGGGGTTGCCCTGGTGAAACCATTTCGAGGCCTAAGTCATTATAGTGTTTTGATGAAAATGGACAAAGTAATACTAAAGGTTGAGTTTGAGAGCCCCCTTTGCTCGGAGCATATACTTAGCCTTTTGTAAGGTGGCCCGAGAGATCATGGAGTGGTGGGGAAGAGAACATGGGAGAGTGGAGGACAGAACATGAGAGAATGTGGAAGAGAACATGAGAGTGGGGATCATGCCCTATGTCTACTTGTGCTCAGTTGAACTTGGTTAATTGAACTTGGCTGGACTAAAGGATTCGGTCCTGCTGACTCGATAAGTCGGGAGATTGGACAAACTCGACAGTGCTAGAGAAGTCAGGAGGTCGGCTAGTTGGATCTGCTTGGCAGATTGGGAAGTTGGACATTCGGGAGGTCGACTTTTGTTGGGAAGACTTCTCGGGAGAGGTTGACTTGTATTGGGAAGACTCTTCGAGAGATCGATTTTTGTTGGGAAGACTCCTCAGGAGAGGTTGACCTTCACACTTTTGTTGGGAAGACTTCTCGAGAGAGGTTGACTTTTGTTGAGAAGACTACTTGGGAGGTAGACCTCTGTTGAAGAGACTCTTCGGGAGGTTGGCTTGTTGGAAAGATTCGAAAAGGTTGGCTTGTTGGAAAGATTCTTCGAGAGGTTGACCTTTGTTTAGAAGATTTCTCGAGAGAAGTTGACCTTTATTGGGAAGACTCCTCAGGAGGTAGACTTTTGTTGTGAAGACTCTTTGGGAGGTTGATCTTTATTGGGAAGACAATTTGGGAGAGGTCGACATTTGTTGGGAGACTCCTCGGGGGTTATACTTTTATTGGGAAGATTCTTCGGAAGGTCGGCCTTTGTTGGAAAGATTTCTCGAGAGGTTGACCTTTGTTGGGAAGACTTTTTGGGAGAGGTTGGTCTTTGTTGGGCAGACTCCTTGGGAGGTAGACCTTTATTGAGAAGACACTTGGGTGGTCGGCTTTTGTTCTGCTTGGTTAGTTGGATTAACTTAGTCTGGTCAGAGACTGACAAGGTTTGTGTTGACCAAGATATGAAGCATGCCACTCGGACTCTCTATTGATCGAGTCAAGGGTTCGTCATGTGGACCCTTATTTATCTCCGTATCGATTGCCATCGAACATGAGAGCGGGAGTGATGATGTATCCTTCTTGATTAAGTTCTTGCAAAAGAAACGCGCGATTAAAAAATGTTCCAAGATTTTTTATGATTTTGAGTAAGTAATGGAATAGAACCCAAAAGTAACAAATTAATAGAGATTCCAAGATCGTTTAAAGAAAAGAAATATGATTTTAAAAAACTAAAAACTTGAATGGTGGTAAAATTAATTTAGAGTGATCTTGTTTTATACCAATTGAAGAATCGAAGAGAAGCATAAGGGATAATTATCACTCATAAAATATTCTTTTAAAATTTATTTTCTTTTTTTCCTCAAAATGTAGCGGAAATTTAAAATAAACACAATACAGAGAAACACTTTCTTTTATTTTGTTCACTTTTTAGGATTGCTATTCCAAGATTTGCAATCCGATAGTAGATTGCTTATGAGTAGGCAAACACTAATATTCTCTTTTTGAAAATTTTTTCAGAAGTAGAAAAATCTTTTATAAATGAAAAGAATATGGTAACATTTTATCGTCCCTTTTAATATGAAATGCAAGAATACGAAATAAGCATAATTATCGACAACTAAAGATTATAACATCGAAGGTTGTCAGAGTTGATTGAGGCGCATATTCATCGTAATCGCTTGAACAAAGAGAAAGCTTGTTGAAGATTTGATGTGCATGAGATGTTGTGAACCCTATGTTTGACGCTTTTTTACTTTTATCAGTCAATTGATCTAGTCATCAAGTTGACCAATTGCCTTGATAATTAGATCTATATATGATTTTTTGATTGATCGATCATCAGTTCTGATCAATCGATTGTCAATTCCGATTGACAAAACTTGTCAAGTCAATTTTTCATCCTAGTTCAACTGCTGACTTGGTTTTTTTGATAACTTGACTAGGTTTTTCGATTGCTTGAATGTTGTCGAGTCTGCTTTGTGTTGTTATCCGATTATCACGTTAACTTAGCCTATCTCTCGACATGTCAACACTTTGAAGTTTATCTAGGCCATATCATCTACCATGTCTGTTTTCTGATCGAAAATTAGTTCCACTGCCAACTCAGATTTCTGATTGCCTGAATGTCTAGTCTACTGAATTTACCTTTTAGTCGATTGAACGCTGCAAAATAAAGTTATCACATAATAAAACAAATTATAAGTTATGTATGTTTTGTTTGATCTCGACTTCGAAATTTGAGTTGGTTTATTAGTTGGATCAATGTTTAATTTTGTCCCAAAATTAGGACACTCCTCATTATATTCTTTTCAGAAGAACCTCTTCTCTCTGGAACTTATTTTCCTTCTTGTCAAATATCCGGTCTAGTTGACCTATTTGAGCTTCATCTGTTTAGCGTTCGATTATTGGACCACTAGGGCTTTCTTTGATTTGATGTCTGGTCTTATTTACCCATCAAGTTTGTTATACTAGATGTCCGATCTCGCTGATCCATCAGAACTTTTTCTACCTGATGGCTAGTCTATTTAGTCTGTTAAGACTTCCATTGCTTAGTATTCGGTTCACCTGACTTATTATGATTTTTTGTTAAGTTATCTGTGTATTTAATGAACATATCAATTCCTCAAGAGCTTAACTTTAAATTCTTACTAATATTAAAATATAGATTCGATTATCTCGTACTTCCTGCACCAATAATATTATCTTAACAAAGGGCAACTTAGGTCTTAGAAGCCTTATATGGTTAATATCTTGTTTAGAGGCTCACTCCTAAGGTAGTGTTTTTCTTTTTCTTGCTAACAAATGTTTGAAAATCTCGAACTTTAAAAAATTTGGAGAGGTCCCTCCCTTTTATCAAGAACAAGAAAGGTACTACAGTGAAAGTTTTCTAGCTACATGAGCTGGTGAGGTAGTTTTGTGATTAAGTTTTCAACTTCACACCAACTATTTACATTTTGAGTTATAAGATTTTTCGTACGACAATTGCCAATGAGATGCTAGGATGTGAAGGTGTTAGTGCTCTTTCTACCCTCAGAGCATGATTGAGTTGATTATCGCAAAGTAGATAGTGGATAAGGATCGAATCTAGATGAAGCTAAGACAATATCTTTTCTGTAATAATTAATTATAATTTTTTATTTATCTTTTCATAAATAATTGTCAAATCGATTATGTAAAATTATTAGAATGATAAATTTTATTTTTTATTGCAGTTAGTGCTCTCTCTATTTTATCTTACTATGCCATATGTATCTCGTCAATTCAATAATTTATTGCAGATTTCAGAGCCATGCAAGTAATGTTTTGGCTTATTTTATATTTCTATAGAGAACCCGATGACTTTCTTTTTTCTTTTGCAAGTTTGGATTGCAAAATAAATGCTTATCAAGAATGCCGCATCATCTTTTTACATTTTTTCCGAAGGTAGCAACGCGACTGATGTGGCGTCACTCCATATGGGTACCCATCGCATTTGCCCATGCCACTTTATCCATTTTAAAATAAAATGTCCTCTTTCTTGGAGTTGGATGATTCATTAATTGATCTTTGAAGGCTCTAAGATAGGTTGGTGATTGTATTTATAACTGACAATAAAGAGATGAAGTCATTTTTTAATAAAAGGTAGAATCTGTCATTCCAATGGTTTCATACGGTCGGTCTCATAACTATTTATGAGGAGGTAAATCGAGAAACTACAGTTGACCGCGACGGAAGAGAATATTATCTTGGCTTTATCGAGATTCAACCCTCGCCCACTTCGCTGAGATGAAGCCATCCAGAACTCTACTATAGGTGCCTTTTGCTTTCTATTGGCTGCTAATACAATTGCTCCTCTAAGACGATCACTACAAAAATAAGGGCAGTTTGCGACGAAATTTACGACGAAAATAAAAAATATTTTCGTCGCAAAAAAGTTTAGCGGCGAATTTTACGACAAAAAGTTTTTCGTTCGTAATAACTCGTCGTAAATTTTTGCGACGAAAAACAATAGATTCGTTGCTAATTTGCAATGAAAATATTTTTCATCGTCAAATTCGTCGTTGATTTGCTATGAAATAATTTTCGTTGCAAAATTCAGTATTTGAAATTTGCAACAAAAATTTTATTTCGTTGCAGTTTTTACAACGAATAATTATTTTTGTCGCTAATTTCGCGGTGAAAATTGATTTCGTTGCAATAGAGAGGCTACAGGAGAATAACCAATTTGGCGACGAAAATCTATTTTTTGGCTACGAAAACATATTTTCATCGCCAATTAACATATTTTCGTCGCTAAATTGGCGACGAAAATAGATTTTTGTTGCCAAAGTTTTGGTAGCACGGTAAAATAACGATAATTTTGCGACGAAACTATTTTTATCGCAAAATTCGTTGCAAACCTTTAAAATTTCTCACAGATTCATTTCATTCTATCAAAATATGAAGCATCTATACAAACAATCCCTGTTTACATATACAAATTCACATATTAACACACAAACACAACTTAATAACCAAACACACTCAAACAAACAAATATATTTCAATGAAATATATACAATACATCCAATACATCAAAACATCAAAACCTCCAACAAAGTCTCAGAACATCAAATGTCTCTAAACATCAAAACATCCAATACATGAGAAGCAAATGCTCAAAACATCCAACGTAACACAATCTCAGAACATCCAATAAAGTATCCAAACAACTAACAAAATCTCAAAAGCACAAGAAGCAAAAAGTATCATCGTCCACGGCATCGGCCTCAGACAACACTTTTTGCTTCACTGTCTTCTCCATCTATGCTTCGTTTTCCTTTCCTATATCAACAAATAAAAAAATATTATTTTATACAAAATAATTATAATATGTAAAAACTTACCTCACAGCCATCCTTGGTTTCATCAACCTTGTTCGAAATAAAATAACAATATTAATCAGGATATCAATCAAAGAATTACAAATAGAAAAAAATTAAAGCAATACTAATTGTGAGAGAAATTATAATGATACAACTAAGCTATGAAGAATCATCGTCGTCACCGTCATCAACGAAACTAGGAGGAAACTGATTTGGAACGGAGCCTAACTGAAGATGGCGCATAATAAAATCCTATTGTCTGCGTATTTCTCTCATTTCTTCATCTCTTTGCAAAAAATTATGTCTTTTAAATTCGAGAATTCTTCAGTTAGACTTTCTATCTGTGCCCTCATTACTGGTGGGGTGGAAGAAGATGTGCCAGCAACTCGATGAGTTATACTCAGAGAACCCATTCCCCGTATCCTCCCCCTCCTTGGATCCTTCACTCGCCTCCAACCAAATACTCAGGTTATTCCCAACGGAGGACTCAGATCCATCAGCATTATCACTAGCACTTGAACTTCTCTGTGCTAGCTCGAGCTCATTATATTTTTCCTGTATTGAAATATAAATATATTTAATAAGTTAGAGAAGGTACATAACTATTAGAATTCAATTAAGTTAAATATTAAAATTCAAATCTTCATAGCTCTAGCTCTCTCCCCGCTCCAAGTTTTATCTTTTTTTTTTAAAGTGCAGGTAAATATCTTAATAAAAAGTGACTCCTTCCCCATCTCCTTAGCCTAAAAAAGCATTGTTAGAAATAGTATAATAAAGAGGAATTTAATAAATAATATAGTTTTTATAAGAAATTTACTAATCTGCGTATGTGTTCCTCGATGTTGATGGAGTCTGTCCCATATGTAGTAGATGAGTCACCAGAATTAAATATTTGATTTGCTTTGTTCTGGTGACTTCTTTGTTTACTTTCCTCGATTTCCCAAACACCGAGGATCCTCGTCCAATTTTCATTGGTAATGCACGGTGATTTTTTTCCTCTGGTCTTGGCATGATTTAGAACATGTCGAATATGATCCTTACATTTTTTTTTTAAAAAAAAATTTGTTTTATTTCCAATTCCTCTGATGGATCCCAACTAAATACTCGCTAAAATGGGGAAAACAACAAATGATTAGATATATTCAATTTAATTTGATATATCAATTGAAGGAAACATATACCTTGAATTCATTCCACCATAAGTCTTTTGTGGGTGCTGGAGTGCTGGTGGAAGTCATAGAAGCCCCTCCCCAATGATTATTCACGCTTTTATTAATTTCGCAAATAACTCGTACAGAATTTAGAAATCTATACAAAAATTTCAAACAAACATTATTAAATAAATTAAATAAAATAAAATCTGAATATCCAGAAAAATTATAAATACTTATGAATTGTCGTGAGGGACTATAAACTCACGACTATCTTACATCTCGGCAGCGGACTATCTGGGAGAAGGGACTAGAGATGACTGTAAAGGCGATGACTCTGGTGGCGAAAGTGCATAGGAAGGTCCTATAGCGCCAGGCGCTGAAGCAGACTGGCCAGGTACATGCGAAGGTCCTGCACCGCCAGGTGCTGAAGCAGACTGGCTAGGAGTACTCCATCTATGACCACATCATCGAAACTGTCAACCAAAACTGCTATGAGATAAAATAATAAATATTGATTATGTAAAGAGGAATATAAAAAAACTTACCATATTTGCTACGATATAAGTAAGTGCAAAACTAAACACGCAAATAATATCACCTGTGATAACCTATAAGAAAAAATATAGTGTATTAACAATTAATTACAAATATTTAACAATAAGACACTATATAAACAATTAAATAAGTAACAAGTTATATAAATATGTAGATAAAACTAAATTACTCATAAAAATTTCATTACCATTTTAAAAAGATCTCTTCATTTTTTAATATAATATCAAAGTCCTCATTTTCATTGTCGTCGTCGTCGTCGTCGTCGTCGTCGTCGTCATTGTCATCATCATCGTCGTCGTCGTCGTCGTCAGATTTATTATCATTAATTTCACTTGTATCCATATTTATTACAATTCTGTTGGGATCTCGTAATATTGAAATAATATATTCTTCCGTATGGAATGTTTTCCTAAATTCTTCTTGTTGATATGCAATGTCTTCCCAACGCTCCTCAGTCTTTTTTCGTACTTTAGTTTTACAAACAACCCACCAATCATTTTTGTCATGTCTCAAACTAGGATACGAAGCATAGAATATTTAAAGAGCTTGTTGTGCCAACACAAATGATTCATATCTTTTATAAAATCTCTTATGATTTATTTAAACCAAATTATAGTGTGGATGCACCTTCATTCCTCTGACAGGGTCAAACCAACAACACATAAATAAAATAACTCACATTTCTGGTCCGGGGTATTCTACCTTTATAATTTCATCCAACAAATCATAAAAATCATTGCTTGCACTGCCTCTATCATTATCTGATGACTGAACACATACCC
>JAOBBC010027891.1:0-12359 GCA_025388495.1 Curcuma longa
GGAGATTAGTTTAACCTCAGAGGGAATAATTAAAGGTAGTGATGAACCAAAGCGTATGGTGGTTATGATGAATGGTATGCCCTCCCCCTACTTACATATTTCCCAAAGGTGGGAGTTTCAGTTTTCTTAATCAGATAGCAAGGCTTTTAATTAGTTATTGGACGAGGCTGGCTAAGGAATCCCTGCCATGAGACATGTACACTCAGAGAGATCAGAAGCGTGCTTTATGAAGAAAGTGTCAGGTGCGCTTTCCACGAATGGCAAGTTCCAATAGTCCTTGTGTCCAACACAGCTAGATTGATGTTTTTTTTTAATGGATAGACACCTATAAGATAAAAAGATTAAAGCCAACCTCTAGAATATTTGTTGAGATTCGAATCTTAATCCTCTTAATTGAGTATGATAGGACTTGTAAATCCTAATCCACATAAAGTCTATAAATTGAATAAAAACTTGAATACTTAAAAATACAAGAATATAGATCTAGTTTCAACGATTAACATGACACAACATATTAAAATACATAAATAACAATAATAAATTTGATTAGAGAGTCTATCTTTGTCTTGCAGCGTCAACTGTTCAATCTTTATGGAAGAATATGAAGCTGAAGCAAAAGGATGATCTTCTAAGGTAATTAGGATGACAGTGCCATAAACTCTTTGTCAATGGGGAACGACGGCAAGATGTCAGTAAACCCTAAACCCTTAGGGACCAATCCTATGCATAAAAATCTGATATGTTATCAGCCCATATATACGGATCGAACCAATAGGTTCTACATATTTAATCCACATCCGATAATCTGAAACCCAATAAATCTTAGTTAGATCACTTAAATGAGTTCATTTCATATCCGCATATATAAATTATAATTAAATCTATCTTAAGAGATTAAATCTAATAATTTTCCACTTGAGCTACATGTGATATGTATATGATATACGACTATAACTTCAGTTGATATCAAACTCTATAAGTACAAAATACCCCTATAAATAATCTGATCTATTAACTTTATTGGTATAGGACTAAAGAGGTCATAACTACTATATATATGCATATAATAAATTTCAACAATAATGATAATACTAATGTTATTAATAACATAGATTAAGATGTGGATATATAATATGAAATTATATAAAATATGATAAGTACATGTCAATTTTCAATTAGTCCTGAATGACTTAAAATAGTTTGATTATATTTATAAATACTTTATGCTAAACTATAATAACAAATCATGATCCTAGCCTTATGATTCTAAAAGGAATTTGTATCATATTTATAAATACCAAATGATAAACTGCAGTAGTAAATTATGATATTTTATTTTAGGGTGTCAAACAAACATATAAATACCCAATAATATTTTAAACTTTAAGTACATACAATAATCAAATCAAAATGTTTGTCTTTATTAACAAATATACAAATATACAACAATAAAATAAATATAGACTCCCACCAGATGAATTCTTCTTCCATAAGAAGAACTCTCATATCTATAATATGCGCACGGAATGTCTTAGGCACCAAATCCTTGGTGAGTGAATCTACCAACATGGAATCTATGCTGATGTGCTCTTTTATCACCTGACAACTTTGAACTCTTTATTTAACTGCTAGAAACTTGAAGTTAATGTGCTTGAACTTTGACAAATTGTGGTTGTTTTTGACATAAAATTCTATGGTTTTATTATCACAGTTGATCCTCAATGACCTATCAATACCATCAATAATATGCAATGTTGTGATGAAATTTCATAGCCAAATCCCATGATTAGATACTTTGTAACATGCTATCAACTCTGCTTCTATAGTAGACGTGGCTACTAGTATCTGTTAGTGCAAAGAGCACCAGACGATCGAACCTTAGTTTTGATAATGACACTAGGTTCAAGTTAAGTGTGTTGCTAAGCTAACATTGTTAATCCAAGTGTGCAGGGAGCGTACAGGTCTGAGCTAAGTCCTAGTTGAGGCTGAGCAAAGGATAAAGTCTTAGTTGAGACTAGGCACTGGAAAGTCCTGATCTGGAGGGTCAGGTGGAAGACTTGGCAGAGTCAAAGCACCAGGTGAAAAGTCCATGCAAGGTAAGGAGGACTAAGGGGCGTGACAAAAATTCAGTCATGTACGATCAGGAGGACCGGAGGACGTGGTGAAGTCTGGGCGGTCAGGAGGACCGAACCGTAGCAGTAAATCTTGGGGGCTGAGGACAGAGCCGAGTAAAAGTCCAATGAGTCAGGAGGACTTGGTTGACACAAGGTAAATTCTCTTGAGTGGAGTGGATCAGGACACGTTCCCAAGGGAAACAGTAGGCGTCGGTCTAACTTAGGGTCTCACTGGAGACCTGAAGTTAAGACCAAGAGACAGTTCTAGAAACTGACTCTCCAAACCCTTACTTTGCATGTTATTTTGCTAACTCTTGATGCAGGGTTAGAGAAATTGAACACTTAGACTCCAAGTGAAAAATTCTAGAATTTCAGTGTTGGAGTCGACTTGAGTGAAACTCAAGTCGACCTGAGTCTGGTCAACCGCAATGGAAGTCAACGTAGTTTGAATTTTCTCCATATTGGACTCAAGTCGACTTGAGAGGGGACTAAAGTCAACTTGAGCATGGATAATATAGCAGAAAGGCAAAGGTTATTAGAAGGTGCCACGTCGGACTAGAGTCGACTTGAGTGTGGACTCGAGTCGACCTGAGGACAAAGTCGCTGCAGAGAAAATGAATCTACGCTGAGCTGGAGTCGACTTGAGTTTGAGTTAAGTCGACTTAAGCATTGTATAAAAGAAGATCTCAACTAGAGGTTCAAAGCAACTTTTCTTACGACATACAAGAGCACTCTGTTGAGACAACGACACCCTGAGTAACCCCGAGCAATCCTAAAGCCGCCGCAACGCTGAATTCACAAGGAAACGACGATCAAGCAAATTTTGACATCTCCTTTTGGTAACAAGTCTATTTAACATTGTAAATTCATTTACGATCTTGTTATCGGAATTGGTTTTGTATCGCTTGACTTGTGTCCGTGAGGAACAAGTCCATTAGTGGATTGCCCGTCGAAAATGGTCTAAGACCGTGGGCCTTGGAGTAGCAGTCTTGGGTTGTGAACCAAGTAAAAACAACTTTGTCTGTGTGCTTGTGTTTGTTTCAATTTACTTTCGCTTACGTACTCGTACTCGCTTCCCTAAGATTTATTTTTGTTAATCGAAAATCGATTGAAAAGCGACAATGCACTATTCTCCCCCTCTCTAGCGTGTTCTATCGACCCTACAGGATCTACTTGATGCTCTTCGAAGATATAGCCCCTCCACCGAGTATGAAAATAAAGCCTGAAGTGAACCTCCTACTACTAAGCATCCGGCAAAATCGGAGTCTGAATATCCAATCACTTTTAAATGATCTGACCTCCAATACGTGAACATATATCTTTTAGTTCTTTGCAAATATTACATCACTCTCTTTACTGCTTTCTAGTGTGATGGTCCTGGGTTACTTATATATCTGCCTAACATCGCTACTATGAATGTTATATCTGGTTGTGTACAAACTTGAGCATACATGAGATTTCCCACAGCTGATGCATAAGGGAATTAGTTCATCTCCTTTCTTTCAAGTTCAATCGGACACTACTGCAAGTTGAATCTGTCACCTCTATACACTGATGTGTCATCAAGTGCACAGTTTTATATGCCATACCTTATAAGCACCTTTTAATATAGGTTTTCTGTGAAAGTTCAAGAATGCCTCTTGAATGATCACGACATATCTATATGCCTAATATAAAGGATGTTTCACTAAGATCTTTCATTTCATGCCTTGGTTTCATGTAGCAGACCTTTATTATTACTTGCAAATAATATGTCATCCACATGCAAGGCAAGTATAACAAACTTGCTCCCACTGAACTTGACATATGTACACTGATTAACATGGTTCTCTCTAAATCCAAATGAGATGACCACTTGATCAAAATTTTGATATCATTGATAGGACGCCTATTTTAAATCATGAATGAGCTTCTTAATCTACATACTAGGTGTTTTAAATCTTTAGACTAAAAGTTCTCTGGTTGCACCATATATATAGACTCTTCAATATCTCCATTGAGAAATACAGTCTTTACGTCCATTTGATATAGCTCCAAATCAAAATGAGCTACAAGTGTCATGATTATCTTAAGAGAGTCTTTCGTTGATACAGGTGAGAAAGTCTCTTTGTAATCAATATCTTCCTTCTAGTGAATCCCTTGACAATAAGATGAGTCTTATACTTTTTGACATTGCCTCTTGAATCCCTCTTGATTTTAAATATTCATTTACAACCAACAAGTTTTGTACCTTTGTGCAATTCAATAAATTTTTAAACACCATTGTCTGTCATAGACTTCAACTTTTCTTGCATGGTGTTAATCCACCTTTCAAGGTTAGAGCATCGTTTAACTTCTTGAAAAGATGCAGGATTACTTTCCATCCCAATGTCAAACTCGTGCTCTTAGAGATAAACATAATCATTAGAAATTGTGGATCTCTGTTCCCTTATAGATCTCCTTAAAGACTCTTGTTCTTGAGGTGGTTGAGGTACTTGTTCATCAATATGCGGTTATATCTCACTTTGAGTGGAGGGACCCTTCAACTGTATTGGAGATATCATAAGAATATCTTGGTTCACTACTCCCTCTGGATGTGCAATATCCATGATGTGTGATAGTAACCATACTACTACTAATTTCACTAATAGTGGCCATAGGAGGACTATTTACGCTTTCCTCAAAAAATATTTTCCTAACTTTATTACTCCCACTGTACTCAATGAATTTGATATTTTCCATTTTGAAGAAGGATCTATTAGAGGGATCATAAAATTTTTACCCTCTATACTTTTCAGAATAACCTATAAAATTGCAACTCATAGTTCTTGAGTTCAATTTCTTTTCATTAGGCTTGTAAGGCTTAGCCTCAACTTGACAACTCCAGACATATAAATGTCTCATGCTAGGCTTCCTACCCATCCATAGCTTGAATGAGATTTTAGTTACTGCCTTACTTGATATTCTACTAAGTAGGTAAACCGCAATCTTGAGTGTCTCACCGCACAAAGATTTAGGTAAAGAAGTGAAAGCCAGCATACTTCTTACCATATCTTTTAGGGTATGATTGCATCACTCAGCTATACCATTTTGACTGAAAGTACTAGGCATGGTATATTGAGGCACAATCCCACACTCAACAAGGTAATTTGCAAAAGGTCCTGGGCATTGTTCACCTGATCTATTATATCGACTGTAATATTCAATTCCACGATTGGATTGGACGACTTTAATTTTTTTACCTAGTTGATTTTCAATTTCGGCATTGAAAATTTTAAACATGTCTAAAGATTGTGACTTCTCATGAATAAGGTACAGATAGCTGAATCGACAGTAATCGTTTATGAAGCTAATAAAATATATGAGTCCATTCCAAGATGTCTTAGGGAATGATCCACAAATGTCCGTATATATTAGCTCCAAAACATCACTACAATAACTTACCTCCTTATTTCCTTTGTTAGTTGTCTTCCCCTTAACATACTCAATGTAGACATCAAAGTCAAATATGTTAAGAGAATCAAGAACTCCATGTGACATTAACCTTTCTAGGTGTTGTCTAGGTATATGTCCTAAATGCCTATACTACAATATGGATAAATTCTCATTAGTCAATTTTCATTTTGTACCTATACTATGTATAATTACGTTGTCAACTATAGAAGTTGTGGTGTTTAATTTATGAAATTTATCAACCAAGGAACCATTGTCAATCAACGTTGAATTATAGAAAATATTAAAAATTTTATTTTCAAATGAACAAGAATAACCTAATTTGTCTAAAAAGGAAATTGAAATTAAATTCCATTGAAAAGATGATATAATAATATATTTTCTAAATCCAAAAAGACATAAGTTCCTAAACAAAGCTTAAAAACACCAATGAACTCGACTTTAGCCTTTTCTCCATTCCCCGTATAGATGTATCTTTTATCATCAAACAGAAGACGATTCCTGAGATAATCATACATAGTGATACTTATGTGAGTAGTAACACTAATATCTATCCACCAATTGTTAAAGGGTATGATAGCCAAATTGACTTCTGAACTAATAAAGTTAAGAAGTTTACTTTTCTTTACACACCAATTGACATATTTAGGGTAGTCTTTCTTCATATGACCTTTCTTCTTGTTAAAGTAATAAGTGGACTCTTTATCTTGTTTCTTGTGCTCCTTATGGCCAAAACTTTCAAAATCTACAATTTGCTTTCCCTTTCCTTTGTTATTAATCCTTTTTCGCTTCTTGCTCGAACCTTGGGAACCAGATGCTAAGTGAGCACTTTAAGGCTTCTCACACCTCAATCATTCATCTTCTTGCACGCATTGAGCTATAAGCTCATTTAATGTCCACTTATCCTTTTGAGTATTATATGAAATCTTAAAAGTAGTGAACCATACAGGTAGAGACATCAAGACTAAATACATTAACATAGACTCAGACATTTCAAGTTTTAGTGCTTTTAGACTTGTGGCGATATTGGACATCTTTATAATGTACTCTTTGATATTTTCTTTATCGTTGTACCGCATAGTTACCAACTTCGAAAGAAGTGTGGTAGTCTCGACCTTTTCGTTTACAACAAAATGATCTGCTAATTGGCTAAGAAAACTTCTAGCATGGTCTCCTTCAGTAATAGAACCTTTAATTGGTGACGGTATGGAAAGTCTTATGATACTTAGATACATGCGATTTGATCACTCCCACTTTTCAAATTCAACCCTCTGCTATATGGTGCTAGCGTTAGTTAGGGGTGCGGGCGATCATGTCTTAATGCATAGTTCAAGTTTATGTAGCCCAAGACTATGATCACGTACTCTTTCCATTTAGCAAAATTAAAATCAGTTAGAGTGAGAATGTTATTAAGATTAGAAGTTACTGATTGCACTAAAATAATAAAAGAGAGAAAATAATATAGGCTCACGATTTAATTAATGCCAAGAATATATATATAAGTATAGATAATAAAACATGCAAATAAAGCATATAAATGAGTTTTTTATGAGATACCAAATACAACATTGCATTTTACTCTTTAGACTAAAATATAATTTATTAGTGGTACTCTCTAATATAACTTAAAATTTAGTTAACCATATAATGAGTCTTCCTTTGGGCTGACCCATTATGCATATAATTCGATACTTTATATGAGTTATGTATTGATCCATAACTTACATCAACCTTAATCAGTCACACAATTGTCTTCCTTGGGCCGATATATTTTGTGCATGATCTAAACAAAATAAATTTGTTCTATAGTTGTAAGCTACCTTGAACATATATCTGACATAAAAATAATTTTCCTTTGGGTCAATTCCTTTTAGTATAGATATATGTCTATCGACATAAAATACACTAAATCTATCTAATGTTCATTTCTTT
This sequence comes from Curcuma longa, assembly GCA_025388495.1. NCBI lineage: Eukaryota > Viridiplantae > Streptophyta > Magnoliopsida > Zingiberales > Zingiberaceae > Curcuma > Curcuma longa. Next base: position 7,479 of record JAOBBC010027891.1, read on the forward strand.
CAACCTACATGAATAATTCAATTTAGTAACACATGTGTAGATAAATCCAAGAAGACCCTAGGAACTTTAACCGAACAGATAAGTACTTGATTAGCCTTAATAGCTCAAATATTATACTTATCAATTGATTGATACCATATGACAATTGATTGGTATCACTCAATCGATTACTTCAATCGATTTGAAAGCCTATTGTATGTGACTTCAAGATCATCAATTGATTGATGATGAGTGCTAATAAATTGATGTCATCTAATTGATCTCACTAATCGATCACAAAACCTTATGTGTTCGACATCTAACTCATCAATCGATTATTGATTCATGGCAATTGATTAGTGGTCACCAATTGATCACTTAAAGGTCACCAATCAATCACTTAAATTGATTACTAGAAGCAATCAAATTAGGTAACCAATTAAAATTGATTTTATCACAATTTTAGGGTTGTTAATTAATCGACAAAATTATCAGTCGATTGGTAGCGTCAATCGATTGTGCTAATTAATTCCAAATGTATTGTGTCCAACCTTAAGATCACCAAACGATTGGTGAAATTACCAATTGGTTGGTGACAGCAGTCAAACCAGTAGCCGATTAAAAACGATCCCATATTCAATCCCATTGAGCCAATCGATTGCAAAATTAATGCAATCGATTAGTGTCAACATCAACTGCTTGATCTCTATGGAAGAAGATAAAGCAGAAGCAATAGGATGGACTTTCAAGGGAATTAGAATAACAACACCGTAAAATTTTCGTCAATTGGGGAATGAAGGCAAGATGACAATAATCCTAAAACCTCAAGGACTAACCCTATATATAGAAATATGATATGTTATCATCCTATAGATAATAACGGATCGTGCTAATGGGTTATACATATTTAATCTACATCCGATAATCTGAAATCCAATGAACCTTAGTTAGATCACTTAAATGAGTTCATTTCGTATCCACATATATAAATTACAATTAAGTCCACCTTAAGAGATTAAATCCTATGGAGTAGCCATTTGAATATTTATTGAGATGCTGAGTGGGCATGGTAATTTTGTTAGTTTTGTGAGTTTGTTCATTGCACTGTGTGTATCCTATATTGAGAATATGTAGGTTTGCAATATGATTATGAATTTATTTCATCGGCCGAGTCGATGAGGTTTCTCTTATTATATTTAAGAACTAACTACATGTTAGTGAATCAGACATCTAGCAAGTCGATGGGTCAGCGATGACTGGACATCGAAAGGAAGTCCTAGGGGTCAGAGGATCGGATATCGAGCAAGAACTCCAAACAGATTTGGAGGACTGGATGTTTGACAAAAGGTAAACTCTCCTGAGAAGAGTAGGTGAGGATGCATTTCTTTAAAGGGAATAGTAGGCGTCGGTCTGACATAAGATTTCATTAGAAATCCAAAGTCAAGATCAGACAGTTGTAAAATTATCTAAACTTAAATTTTTTTTCATTGTATTTATATTATTCTAACTCTGTGATGTAGGAAAGTAAGCTTAAAAGAAATTCAAAAACAAAAAGATTTCGGGCACCCTATTGGATTTAGGCACCTAGATGGTCCAGACACCCCTATCAGATCGGGGTTCCCAGATAGGATTTCAGACTAGCAAGGCGGATGAAGTGGCAAGTCCCGATTGGTCAAGACACCTCAGTTTCTAGGCTCCTAGAAGGGATTTAGGTGCTCGGATAAGGATAAGATGCAGCGGAGCCAAGTCTGATCCGACAATCGCAACATCAACATTCCAAGCGCCCGGAAGGGATCCAGGTACCCAGAGATGCTAAGTTAGTGATTACAGCGGATCAAATAGCCCATGGTGGGGGCGGCTGGAAGAAGATCTAGGCGCTCTAACTTCTCCAAAAAAGCACCTGTAAATAGAGCCTTCAACACAACATTCACTAAGATTCTACAACTGCTGTTCATGTGCTCCATGCTTCCGAAATATTACTATGACACCAAGACACTACACCTACACTGTACTCAAGTCTTCAATTCTTGTCGATAACTAGTAGCATATTTTAATTGTCTTTGTGCATATATTCTCTAGGAATAGTAAATGTGTTACCGTTCCTCTTTTTGTAAAAGATGAGACTCTTTCTTGTTATGAGAAAGAGTCCTTTAGTGGATTTTCCATCGGAAGTAGTCAAGGACTGTGACATTGGAGTAGCAGCCAGAGGCTGTGAACCAAGTAAAAGAAATATATTTTTTTTTGTCTTTGCTCTAGTTTTCTATTTTCCATTGTGTACTCAAAATAAGTTTTCAAAAACGAGTGAAAAAATTGAAGTGCGCTATTTACCCCCTCTATCGCTCTAAACGATCCTATACAAAGGTTAGATTTCAAAGTGAAGAGGTTCAATTGTTGAGTATGAGATGATTAATTAGAGATGGAAGCGCTTACTAGGATAAACTTCAATAGGAGCATGACCAATTTGTCCATGACCTAGAGATGACCTGGGAGAGGAATCGCACCACTTTGGTTGAGTTGTCCATCCCCAAGTGAAGGCGGATGAAGTAATGGGAGTTGGGGATGTGCGGTCGAGCTAAAGAATTGATGTAAGGCCGAGCGGCTGAGGCTAGGAGGCTAAGAGCTGAGAGCATGTAACCTAAGGCTGGTTGGATATCTGATTCGACCATAGAGCTTATTTGAATAATGGACACAAATAACTCCCACTCAGGAAATCATAAGAACATCATGTAAATATGAAGGCCACCATGCCCGAGAATACGATGAACTTACTGACTCGAAGAAAGAGTGGGTTAAGGAATGGGAAGATTACTTTTGGGTAAACCCAGAGGTGACCAATAAGCTGGCGAATGGAAGTTCAATTTTTTCCAATGGGGCTTTGAGGACTACACAACCACATTTAAGGAAGCTCGTTATTGTCCGACTAGCGAGACATCCATCTTCTTAGACATGGATAATATCATAGATCATACACATCAAGATTTGTTATTTTTTAAGCCCAAGACAGGTTAAATCTGTGAATGTTCAGGGCAAGAAACACAAAGGATATTTGACTTCTTCGCTTGAGTAGGTAAATTTGGTAAGGCCTTAAGGCTTAATCTTCAATTTTTACTGCCATTTTCTTATACTTCCTAAATAATGGAGATACTCAAACAACTGTTGACTTATATCAGAACCCCCTTCGATCATATGCGTGAGTACAAACATCCATCTTCTTAGGGTTGGATTCAACACCCCGCTCGGACTCATTGTTCATGTCAGGCTCACTGAGCCTCCTCCATGTTAATATACTTCTCAGCTTGGGTGAGAAGCTCATTGTATCGCATGAGGGCTATTTTGACAAAGGGCAGAAGAAGTCTTCCTTCCATAGTCCTTAACTAAAGGTATCCGTTAGAATCTCGAGCACAATCGAGGATATTCCAACATAGCTCTAGTGAATTATTGTAGGTAGGCACGTAGGGCTTCCTATGATCTTTGCTTGAAATTAAAGAGCCTAAGTAGGGTAGATGGATAGCTCCTAGAGATGGAGAAGTGACGTAAAAATAGCACGTCGAAGTCATCGAAGGATTGTATGGATTCGGGCCTCAGTGTGTTGAACCATTACTGAGAGGATCCAAGGAGTGTGGTGAGGAAGACTCAACATTTGACCCCTCATAATATTGGTACAACAAGGCTGCATTTTCAAAGTGGCACTAGTGATCCTCATGGTTGGTAGTGTCATTATACTCATGGATGTGAGGTAGTCGAAAGTGCCTAGGTAGTTCTTTCTTCAAAATACTTTTCGAGAATAGCTATTGATGGGTAGTTACCCTTCAAGTCTTAGTACTGATGGATCTTTTATCAAGACAGTTGATTAAAGTAACTCCCTTCGAGCTTTGGATCGCAGGTTTGACTATAGGTAGTCCCTCACCCAAGGGTGCTTCCTCTTATTCTTCAACACAAGGGGTTTGGCCTTGTCGCAAGGCTTCTTCAATTATAGTGGCAACCATGCGAGAGAGTCGCTCTCGTGAAATTGAGCCATTGTATCTTTGATAACAAAAGGAAAGGAGAGATGGCGTGGTTCAGCTGGGTCCTCAGACTCATGTTCCACTACTATTCTTCTGGTACTAACCATGACTTTTTATGTCTTTTTCCACAAATGACGGCAATTTGATGGTGTCCTTTTTCACCCACTCAGGCTCCTCCTCTCCCTTCACCTTTGGGGAGGAAACTTTGATCCTTCGACATGATCTATATGGTCTGTGAGTCAAAGCACATTAGTGGGGGGCTAGTGTTGTTGACACGACTCCTTTGACGGTCAAGTTAGCACTGGGTTGAAAGGCAAAACTAGTGAAAACATGAGGAAAAGAAATGCTCAAAAGAAATAGAAGAGATATTGCCGGTGGAGAAGAGTTGCCTCCGCATGTGATAAGAAAGCTATCCCTTCTTTCACTTAACCTCCATTGATCTTTGTATAACCGACGGAAGAGAATCTCCACATAGTCCATAGCTGGCCACACAAAGGGAGGTTAGGGCACCAAGGGCGACAATCATTATACTGTATATTGACATTGTCAAACCATTGGGGCTCCAAGAGTAACAACCATTAGACCGTATACTGACATTATCGGGTCTTTGGCTAGGTGTCACCTTGTGCCAGGTTGTTAAAGGTTGAACTAACTGTAGAGTATCGAGTTTCTGGGTTTCTCGAATAAGAATGGGATGTCGTTGGAGTGCCTAGGAGCTTATAGCTTAAGTGGTCTTTGACAACCCTAGATTTGCAATGTGTCACGAGTAGGGTGAAAAGCCCTAAACTAGGTGTCACGATAGGGCTTCAAATTGAAATTTTTAGATTTTATCGAAAACCCACAATAAATACAAATAAATGAAGTATAGGGGCCTCGAGTCGTGTTTTTCCAAGGACTA
>JAOBBC010028088.1:0-12354 GCA_025388495.1 Curcuma longa
TTAGGACCTCCCATTTCCTAATCTCACTACCAGGGCTTTCACTAGCCTAGCTTCACTACTAGGCCTTACACTTGTACATCATCACCGCCAAGGCTTCCAGTTAGCCAAACTTCCCATTAGGATTTTCACTACCTAAAGTTCACTCCTTTAGGACTTCAACATATTTTCACACTTTGTTAGTGCAATCGACCTCTAGTCAATGTTGGCAAAGTTGACCAGGCTTGAGTTGGATTTTGATATTTTATCAATATGTTAGTTCGTTGAGTGAGAGGTTGAGTAGGTCAAAGATGATTAGATACTTGACATGAAATGAAAAGTCCAAATGAGTCATGGTTGACTGGATACTTTATGATCAAAAGTCAAACAGGGAGGTGACACAAGATGGAAAGTCCAAGGAGGTTATGGTTGACCAAACACTTGGTGATCGAAAGTCTAATAGGGAGTTGTTACGAGATAGAAAGTCCAAATGGATCATAATTGACCTGAGACTTAGTAATCAGAAGTTTAATAGGAAGTTGATAAGTGGGAAGTTCAAGTGGGTCATGGATGACCGAACACTTGACGGTCGGAAATCCAACATGGGGTTGGCACGAGATGAAATGTTCAAGTGGGTCACAATTAACTGGGCACTTAGTGATAGGAAGTCTAAACAAGTCAAGGAAGACCTGATGCTTGATATGGATGGAATCTAGACAGGTTAATGGGTGACCAGATGCTAGCCGCATGAAGTCTTGATAGGTCAAGGATAATCAGATGTTGAGTGAAGAAAGTCCTAATAGGTTGAGGTCAATTATATTAGATACTTAGCAAGATGAGTTTTCATCTTTGGAAAGGCTAAAACAGAGGTAGCAATTGATTAGTAGGGAAGGGGCAAGCAACTGATAAAAGGGTGCTCGGGGTGTTCTGACTCAAGGTGCTCGGGGTGTTCTGACTCAAGGTGCTCGAGTGAGAGCCTAGCAACCCACTCAAATTTAGCTCCTCGAGTTTGAGATGTTGGATGTTCACATAAGGTGTTTGGGCTCAGGTTGATCATGTGGAGTGTTCATGGTGCTAACTATTCATGAAAGGTGCTCGGGTGTGCAAAATCAGTACACAACAACCCACTCTAGCTTGAGTTGCTTATGTGAGGTGTTCGGGGTGTTGTTTACATTAGGTGCTCGGGGGCACAGAATTGGCACATAGCAACCCACTCAAGCTTAGGTTGCTCATGCGGAGTGCTCAAGCTGCTCAGCAACCCACTCAGGCTTGAGTGTTGGCAATCAGCCACAACCCACTTGGGCTCGAGACTCGAGTTAGTGTTTGGACTTAAAATTGGGACACAACAGTAGACCATGACTTAGACTTGGGACATGGCAGTCGGCCGCAACCTATTCGGGCTTGGGACATGACAGTCGACAGTAACCCACTCAGGATTGGGACACGACAGTCGACCATCAACCCACTTAGGCTCAGGACACAATAGTCGACCATGACATCAATCCACTTGGGTTCAGGTCGGATTGCATGTGTGATAACTATAAAAACAAACAGAATGGTTTATTCAACTGCTCAGTTACCAATCATTTGCTAAGTGATAGGAATTGATTATTAAACCAATTTGAGCTAACAGAATGCTTCAAACACAACTAGTCAATTTGACTGGTGGTTTGTGGTCGACTTGTGAGGGTGGCAGTTGACTTGTAGTGATCAAACCAAGTGGGCAAAGTCATTCTGCTAGTTTAAACAGTCAAATTCTATACGATAATTGATTGGTGAAGGCTAGCAGTCAATTGAGAGGTGAAAATCAACCTAAACAACAACCTATAAAGAGGGTTTCGAAGGAAATTAAATGTGTCAGTTTTTGGAGGTTCTGAAACGAAGTGCTGGTGTATTTCCAGACCAACAAGAGGCAAAACCAGCAATCAATAATAAGCAACGTTGAGTTCAATTTGTGTAAATTTGTTAGTTTAAATTATATTTCAATTTTCATTTTATCTTTGTATTGGTTTGTATCTTAATCATGAATAGGTTGTAAGAGGTTTCTCCGCCTTCAAAAGGTATCGGAGAAGAAAAAATAGTGGGAATAGTTCGCTAGGATTAGGATTTGGACATAGCGGTCTTGAGACGTGATGAACCAAGTAAAATGGTTTGTATTGTGATTATGTCTCTCTTATGTATTGTTTATTTGTTTTCGCTGAGTACTAATAAATTGTAGATGAGCACACGAAATCAAGAATAAGGACACGGAGCTATTCACCCCCTCCAGTTCTCCTAGGTCCTAACACACCTATCAAGCATTCAATCAGCTTTGACATGTCTGAACTTTTTCACTTGCTAAGCATTTAATTTTTCATGACCTACTTAGACTTCCAAACACGTACCTAACATTTAATCCATGATTTATTATGACTTTTCATTACCAACATCAGTTGTATTTCTCAATGTTAAGTGTTCGATCTACTTTGATCTACTTAGGCTTTTTCCATTGTCAACTCTCTATTCAACTTTTGACTTTTGTCAACATTTATTAGTCTTTTAACCTTACTTACACGTCTAATGAATTCTCTTTCTCTATTTCTATGCACTAAGAATAACTCCTTGGTCCTTTTTAAATACTTAAGAATATACTTAACTACGATCCAATGACCTTCACCATCACTAAAGCTTGCTTAATGCTAAATACATATGTTCAAGCACTTGACCCATTAATCCTCGTACATATAATGGCTTGACAATATTAGTTAAATTTTCACGTTTTGTCCGTAAATTGATTTTATGTATATCAAAAATAATAATTAAAAAATTTTAAAGTAATTTTTTGAGTAACCAGATCTGAGAAAAGTAAATTATGTCATAGTGGCCATTATCAACTAACAAATAAGTAATAGTTAGATGTGGATTTTTTCTAAACTAAAATAAAAAATGCTTGATTAGCATATGTGATTAATTTATGAAAATGAACAAAAATGTTACACAATAGAATTTGACATTTTACCTAATTTATTTTATTATTTATAAGAATATGGGTAACTATATGTGAGTACAATATTTTTCTAAAAAATAAAAATACCTCTATTAATGTTAGGATGTCTTTCAATATTTGATTTTATCATTAAATTATATCATCATCTAAATTGTTCATTTATTAATGAAAAGAAGATATTTCAATAGCAAAATGGAAATATTAAAAAAGGGATATATCGATTTTAATATTACTGAATCATTGTCGGCCGTTGAAAGAGCAATTAAAATTTAAGAAACATCTCAAAAACTTTTGCTAGTTTTTTAATATAACAACTCCCTCAACAACCTCCATGATGTGAGAGCTAGCTACAACAAGTTTAAATAACAATAAGGGCCAAAAATTATTATTAAAACAATTATTGTAGCATTGAATCTATGAGATAACTGCCTACGTACTACGTTACTGGTTTGGCTAGCTACAGTAGGCACATCACACTATCTCAGTACTTGAAAGAGGAAGCTGGTTCACTCTTACACGTACGACTGACAAACTGTCACTATTCAACTACAGATTGTCTAAGATGAGCAAGTTCAATAGATAGATTTGCTTTTTTATCAAAAGACGCATCATCTAATTTTGTTAGTATCCCTTCTTTATCAACAATTGTAATACCAATCTATTTTTTCAAGAATCCTAGCCATAATTTAAAATGGGGAAAAAAAATTTGATTTGGATGTAAGTAACTTTGGACGTCTCTTCTCTCAAATTGTTGAAAGTGAAATCCTGGATAAGCCAAAATCTTACACGCAATGCATCTTTTTTCTCTCGCTCATTTAATTTTAAGATTTACCTCTCTCACAGCTCACGTAACTTTAAAAATCATCATTAAAATAGTACTGAATCTTCAAAATCACTACTATAATATTTTAATTTCTAGAATCCTATAATATAGTAGTATTAAATTTTGAAAATCAACATTAAAATGATGTTGAACCTTCAAAATTAACACCATAGTATTCTATTTTTTTTTAACTCAACAACATAGTAGTGTTAAACTTTGAAAATCAATATTAAAGTAGTGTTGAACTTTCAAAAAAAGAACTAAAATATTCTGATTTCTTGAATCCAATAACACATAGTATTGAACTTTGAAAATCAACACCAAAATGATGTTAAACATTCAAAATCAGTACTATAGTGTTTTGATTTCTTGAACCCAGCAACACAATGATATTGAACTTTGAAAATCAATACCAAAGTGGTATTGAAGTTTTAAAATCCACTATAGTGTTATGATTTCTCGAACTCAACAATACAATACTATTAAACTTTGAAAACTAATACTAAAATAGTGATGAATCTTCAAAATCAACATGACAATATTCTGATTTCTCGAACTCAGCAACATAATAGTGCCGAACTTTAAAAATCAACACGAAAAATGGTATTGAACCTTTAAAATCAATACCATAGTGTTTTAATTTCTCGAACCCAATAACACAATGATGTTAAACTTTAAAAATCAACATCAAATGGTGGCAAACCTTCAAAATCAACATCATAGTGGTCTAATTTCTCAAACCCAAGAACATCGTGGTGCTGAACTTTGAAAACTAGCCACCTACATGAAGTTATGACTCTGAATCAATTGGCACTCATGCTAATTTTTGTAAACAGACTCTGCACAAATACGAAGGTTGAATTTTGACTGAAACTAATTGATAGACCTAGAGAATTTAAAATATTAAAACCTGAGCATGGAGTGGAAGAGGAGTGTGTAGAGAATATAGAGATGGTGTGTGACACTACTTATGAACCTCCTACATGTAATTATAGCTCTGCACCAATTGGCACACAGGTTGAATTTTTATAAATAGACTCTACACAAATAAGAAGGTCATGAAGTTGAGGCTTTAGGGAATAGTGAGAATCAAGGGCAATACAGAAATCTACTAGACTTAGATTGAGTCCAATCAGAGCTTGATAAGGCCATCAATAATTTTGGTCAAAATTTATTGATGGATCTAAAAGATTGAAACTTAGGAATGGAGTGTTGGTGCGGGGAGCATCAAATGATCGAACTTGAGTTTTGATAATGGCAAAGGGTTCAAGTTAAGTTTGAAAAGTGATCTAATGAGTTGAATTGAGTATGCAGGTAGCACAGGGAAGTCCTAGTACGGCTAGGTAAAGGAAGTCCTAGTTGCAGCTAGGCAAAAGAAGTCTTGATTTGGAGGATTGGGCAGAAGACCTAGTTTGGAGGACTAGGCAAGGAAGTCCTAGTCAGGAGGACTTGGCAAGAAGTCTTGGCAGATGAGAGCACCAGGCGGGAAGTCTAGGCAGGGTTGGAGGATCGGATGTCTAGCAATGAAAGACCTGGGGGCCGAGAATCAAGGCTGAGCAAAAGTCCAATAGGTCTGGAGGATCTTGATTCGTAAAAGATAAATTCTCTCGAGTAGAGTGGGTGAGGACGCATTCCACCCAAGTAGAGTGAGTGAAAGACCTAGGGACCGAGGATCAAGGCTGAGCAAAATTTTAACAGGTCTGGATGACGTGATTGGCAAAAGATAAATTCTCTCGAGTGGATTGGTTGAGAACACATTCCCGGTAAGGGAAACAGTAGGCATTGGTCTGACCTAGGATTTCACTGGAAATCCAAAGTCAAGACCAAACAGTTTGCAAAATTATTATCCTTCTTGTTATCTTTTGATTTTTAGACTAACTAATATAGGAAAGGAGGGACTGAAATTTTATATTTTAGGAGCCCTTATTTGGAGCCAAGTGACCGGATGGTCCAAACACCCTGATGATATCTAGGCGACCAAAGGTTAGCCGAATAGGCCAGTGAGACAGATGAGGTGGCAGAATCCCAGTGGTCGGGAGACCTCATCCTCCAGGCGCTCAAAGATGTTCTAGGCGCCCGAATCTGGATAAGGCGTTGCAAAGTCAAAGTTGATCTGACAACCTCCATGTCAGCATACAGGCACTCGAAAAGGGACACAGACACCTGGAAGATATCGAGTCAGCATTGAAAGTAGATCGACGGGATAACGTGAAGGCACTCGAAAGGACTTTCAGACGCCCGGATCAGGCCTTATAAGCAGCTGCGAAGGGGAACCCTAGCATCAATTCAATACGCTTCTACGACAACTTCGTGTGTGCAAATCTTCGATCCAAATGTCGTCATAACACTGAGGAGCTGCACCGACTACTGCAAATCCATTACTACTCTCGATCGGTAAATTCTGTATTGCTTTTTGTTCTTAAATTCTTAGGACGATATATGTTTATCGATCCTAACATATTTGTAAAAGAGATAAACTCCTTCTCATAAGAGGGGAGTTATTATAATGAATTGTCCGTCGAAAATGATTACTGATCGTGGATCTTGGAGTAGCAGCCTGTAGTTGTGAACCATGTAAAAACAAACGTGTTCACATCTATTATTTCTGCTACACGTTCTGATATTGTATAAGTCGTGTTTTACGCAAGTTTTCTTAAAAGAGTGAAAACTCGAAACAATGCTATTCACCCTCTCTAGCACTCCTATTTGATCCTATAATTAGCATTAGAGCAAGGGGTGTTCGATTTTAGTGCAACCACTATTTGAGCATTTTTTGATTTTAGTTTTTTTTCACTCTAATTTTTTGATTTCTTTTTTTCCGCACTATTAATCTAAGACCAAGTCTTGATATATTTCTTTATTTTTTTATGTGTGCAAGATAAATGACTCATCAAGAAGGTTATAGCACCGCCAGAACTCCACTGTTCTCTAAGAGAAGACTTCATCTACTGGAAGGGTAGAATGGAGTACCACCTCAAAATGATGGTGAAAATGTGGATTATGATCCAGACAGGATTCACAATTCCCACAGACAACGACGGCATCTCTCAGTAGTGTGAGAAATTGGACGCAGCCACAAAGCGAAAGATAGAGGTTGACACTAAGGCAACCCTGACGCTCCAATGTGGCTTAACTAAGGAAGAGCTCAACTAGGTTGGTCCATTCATAAGCATGAAAGACTGATGGGATAAACTCATCGAGCTTCATGAAGGGACGTTAGACACTAAAGTGAGCAACCGCGACCTTCTGCTCAACAAATTGTACAACATCAAGATGCAAGAAGGCGAATCTACAAGTGGGCTACACACACAGATTTTAGGACCTGCTCAATGGACTCCACGGCATCAGACAACCTATGGAGAACCAAGACATAATTAGGTATGCATTGAAAGTGTTCCCCAGGAACACCTTGTGGGCATCAATGGTTGATGCATATAAGGTCTTTAGAGACCTTTCAAAAATTAAATTATATGAACTCTTTTCTGAATTCAAGCTGCACGAACAAACTAACGCTAGTCCTGTCAAGAATGTTGGGTTGCAAGGGTGCAAACATAGTCCCACATCTAAAGTACATGAAAAAAATCATGGGGTTAAAAGGATGGAAAGTATCTCCATTGGTATGAGGCCTTTTGGGTAGAGCCCAAGAATAAAGCCATGAGGGTTTAGGTCCAAAGTGGATAATATCATACCATTGTGGAGATATTTTGATTCCATCAGTACTAACAAGTGGTATCAGAGCGAGACCACTCTTCACCGGACTAACCGTCGGATGAGCCATGATCTAGATCTAACCATGTGGTTTGAACCTTAAAACAAAGGAAGTAGGTGCTTCCGTGTCTGAATCAAGAGGACCAGACACCAGGTGAGAAGTCCTAGTAGGTCGGGTGGACCGAGGGACAAAAAGTCCTAGTTATGACTAAGTGGAAAGTCCTAGTAGGTCGAGTGGACTGAGGGGCAAAAAGTCCTAGCTGCGGCTAGATGAGAAGTCCTAGTAGGTCGGATGGATCGAGGGATAAAAAGTCCTGGTGGATCAAGGATTCAGACATCAAAACGATGTTAGGGGGGCCTGTGGTCCTTTGTTTGAGGGGGGGGATTGTTGGGTTGCAAGAGTGCAAACATAGTCCCACATCTAAAGTACATGGAAAAAAATCATAGGGTTAAAAGGATGGAAAGTATCTCCATTGGTATGAGGCCTTTTGGGTAGAGCCCAAGAATAAAACCATGAAGGTTTAGGCTCAAAGTGGACAATATCATACCATTGTGAAGATATTTTGATTCCATCGGTACTAACAAAGAAAGGGATTGCTCTTGTTGTAGGTCAAACGAACGAAATAAAACTAGATGACAAACTAAAGAAGAGTCCAAAGAGTCATCAGGTTAAGAAAGCAACAACGAGGTTGCTACCGAACTAGTTAATCTAATTTGGAAGATGCTCAAGAAAAAGCACGGAGTTCGGAGATCGAAAATGAAGAAGATGGTGCAAAAGGCAAGCTCAACTAAAACACCAACAAATAAGATCGAACACACCTGCTACGGCTACAAAGAGAAGGAGCATTTCAAGACCGAATGCCCAAACCAGAAGAAGGAGCACAAATCAAAGAAAAAAGCGCTCAAGGCCACCTGGAATGAGTCTTCCTTAGAAGATTCAGAGGAGGAAGCAAACATAAGCTTCCTAGCTCTCCCAGCAAGAATCAGAGGAGGAAGCAAACATAAGCTTCCTAGCTCTCCCAACAAGAGAAGAAATCGTAAAAACCAAGACTGAGCCAGACACGGAGTCAGAAATAGAATCAAATTCGAGCCACGGATCCGTATTCAATTCACAAGGTCCCAATAGATCTGTAAGTACTAACCTAACTGAAAATTTGTATTTTCTAATTTATTGCTTAACTAAGAAACTGGCAAAGTCCAGTGCCCAAGTTGACTCTCTTTAAAAGGAAGTGACACACCTTAAGGAGAAAGTTAACATCAGTCCGCCAATTGAAAATGTTCAAGTTGGAAGTTCAACTCAAGTCAAACTTAATGAAGAGAATTCTAATTTGAAACTTCAGATTGATGACCTGAAAAGATCTCTAAAAAAGTTCACTTCGGACTTCAAGTATCTTGATATAATGCTTGAAACACAAAGGGTTGTGTACAATATATTTGGGCTTGGACACAAAGCCAGACATAGGTCTTACTTGCCTTTAGTTAATTGATCCAAAAAATCTTGAGTCCAAGCATGAGTTCCTAAATCCAACCTGACCAATCCAATTGGATTGAACTACTACTGGGTTCCCAAGGATTAAATACACTATTTGATCAGGCCCAATAGAGATTACGATTTAGAGTGATCCAAAACTGTACATGTTAGATAAAATTATTTACTTTTATTTTATTATTTTATTATTTTATTATTTTATTTTTGTACTTAGATTAAATCTAGACTAGTTAAGGACACAAATTCGATTAATACTTATTCAACATAGTACCAGGGTGGGGTGAAATAATAGTACGCTAGGGAAACGCAATATAAGTGGTCAAGTGGGGTAAGGAGTACCCTATTTGATTTACTTAGCTGAGTGGAACTAATCGAAACTACCTCGTCAAATTCTAGACTAGTTAGACCAAAATTTTTCCTTGGATTAGCTAAGTGTATTATTTCTCAAACTAGTTTTGTCTTAGAAAGTAGTCATTATTCTGATACCCAAGAAGATCCCTATGCCTTGTTACTACTTAGAAGCTAATTCTTGAAATACACACTTAATTAGTCGAATGGTTAAACTTGAATCTAACTTAAGATTAATCAAATCTTAGAAAATCACAATTCAATTAATCAAGAAAAAATTGAAAACCAATTCACACAATTCATAGGACTGACTGTGTGATAATCTAGAAATGAGTGAGATGGAATTAGGCATTCTTAAATTAAATTAATTTTTAAACTTAATTAATCCATAAAAGTCTAACTTGATTAAATGTTAAAAATTAACCTTAACTAATTAATTAAACTTAACTAATTAATTGAGCTTAACTAATTAATTAATAAATTAATTAATTAAAACTTAATTAATTAATTAACTCAACCTTATTTAAAACTTTAATTAATTAACTTAACTTAATTAAAACTCTAATTAATTAACTTAATCTAAAAAGCTTGGCCCCATGTAATTCAGGCGGCCAGATATAAATCAAGGCGCCCCGAATCTCTTCTCGAACACCGCCCATAGTATCACACAAACGTCTCTGATTTTTAGAATCCAAGAGCCTGGAAGTTTTTCAGGCGCCCTACAATGCACGAAATCCAAGGGCCTCGATTTGAATCCAGGTGCTTGGATCCCGTCTATATAAGAAACTGAACCCTAAGTTTTCAAGTCACCCAAAATCTTCTTCCAACCTCCAACAACTCCTTCCTGTACCATTGATAAGGGTTTTAGGTCATCAATTCTTAATTTTTCTACCAAATATGCATAGGTAAGCCCCTGAACGATCCTAAAGTAAATTAAATTATTTTTTCTTAGTTAAAATCATAATTTATGCACTAGAATTAAGAGGAAGACTACTGAGGTTGGGACTTCTAGTACCCCTAGTATAGATCCCAGATTCCCCACTGAGGAGCTTAGGATTAGATTTACTTCATTGACATTTATACCTCTGCATTCTAGATATTTATGTAGGATTTTTTTTTGCACGTTCATGCATACCTTCCATGGAGGTCGTAGAGTATTACGGGCTACAGAGACTAGTGTATTGTACTAGCCCGGTTAACATAGGTTTATGTGCCGAGCTGTACAATAATCTAGTTCAGATCGACGATCTGATCTACTCTTCCCGAGTGGCAGGGAGGGGTTTATCCTATCTTCCACCATGATTAGAGAGCACTTAGGACTTAGATATTCATCATGTCCATTTACTTGCTATCCCCTAGGGATAAATCTTTTGATGATCCCTACTCACATATCACATTAAACATCATGCATTTATATTTTTTTTGGAGAGGACAGGGTTCCAACAGTGACCTAGTTTTTCTCACTCAAACTCAAAGTATAAGACTATGTTCCGTATAGAGTCTTAGTGACTTGCATTTTGCCCCTGATTATCAGGGATATCATGATGATGCAACCATTTCATACATTCCTTTTATATGCACTACATCATAGGTTAGATATATATATTAGTTTACATATGTTTCATGTTATCTTTTTTTCATCCAGTATCACCAATAGCAGGAGGATACATATGCCCTACTGTCACATTTTGACTTCACTCCTAGCATCACTTAGATTTGACATCACCTTAGGTGAAGTTAAACTAGCTAGTAAGTTTGACATATTAGGCATTAGGAGCTTCTTCTTAGTTAGGGTTCATATAGATGAGGATGGAATTTTATCTTGGAGACGGGGGAACCAGCCTTAGCCGTAGCCAACAACAGAGGACGAGGAGGACGACATCAATCTAGCTGACCTCCTCCAGATCCCTCCACCCCCACCTCCTATCACTCTGGAGCAGAGAGTGATCAGACCCGAGAAGTCAGTCATCAGTCTGCACAAGTCAGTTGCCACCTATTAGTAGACTGTGGCTAGCCAGTTTGAGAGATAGGAGGAGCAGAATAGGGCTAGACACTCTGAGATGATGGACATGCATGCTTAGATCTTGGGGCATGAGCCACCCTCATCCACCTTCCCAGTAGACCTTAGCTATTTTTATTAGTGACTTATATTGTTGACTTTAGTATTGACTCTAACTTACTTACTACTTATTGACGGATATTTTTGTAGTTTCCTATTACATTTTCTTATTGCATTTTCTTTAAGAATGTGCTTAGTAGACTAAATACAAATTTATTTTGTGTTTCAAAACTCATGATTTTCAAAACTACTACTACTTAGTTTTTCAAAAATATTTTTAAAATTTTATTTTATCTTCGAAAAATTTAGTTTCAAATTTTATATTTTCAAAAGTAAAAAAATATATTTGGCCTTAGTTTAGGTACTCCCAATAGAGATCATGCACCTATCGACTTTGATTATCGCATCTCATAAAGTACACTAAATAACTTGATTGTGTATTGTAAAACCTAGAACAATGTGAGATGCATAGGATCAAAGTCTGGATTTTCGATGCTTATGTCCCTGTATCAAACCAAAACTTGGGTTAAAAATAAAAATCATGGATCAAGTTAAGTGTTCGTGCTTAGTAAAAGCTAACAGGAATGATATACTTAAATTTGACTAACTTGGTCAAGTTGTTATCTTTTGATAGTCAGCCAAATACCAATAAGTTAGACATGTGCCTCAGAGATAAAATTTTTTTATCTAAGTATTTTTATATATTATATGAATGACATGCTTGGACCCACCCAATTTTTTTCACGTAATTAAAATTTTATAATTTTTTCTTATAAAAATAAAGTTTTTTAACAAATATTTTTGATTATGTCAAAGGGGGAAAAGGTCAACTTAAATTCAAAATATGCTTTTGGAAAATCTAGAAAATGATTTATGTTCCGGTTGAGAACTGCTTCCGGACAAATCACCGACGACCAGCCTTCGACACCAAAGGAGGGGACCTGTTGAGATCGGCTTCCGGACGC
>JAOBBC010028286.1:0-10165 GCA_025388495.1 Curcuma longa
ATATAGAATACTAAAGGACGAGCCTCTTTTGCCTTTTGGCACTGACATCAATGCCCAATCATCCCTGCTGTCGCGCTGTGCTTTTTAAGGTACCCAAAGAACATTCCACCGAGATGCGATGACGACGGAGGAATGCATGCATGCATTAAATATTGGACTCATGCAGTGGCTTCTGTCAAGCAAAGGTGGCCGCCCATTGCTAATTCTCCTTGTCAGATACTTTGCCCCAATTTTGGACCAATTCACAGAATATATACAACAATGAGATCTGCTTTCAGATACGGGGAGTTCTGTTTAGGCTTTTCTTGTCTTGTTACCAGGCGTCGCTTTGTGACTTTTTGTGCCGAAACTTAATTTGTCAGATTGCAGCGCAGTGCTCGCTGCTGCATTCTGTCGACAGATTGATTGTTTGTAGTGGAAATTAGCCGCACAGTAAATGGGGCAGGAAGCTCTGAGTCGCCAACATTTAGTGTGTTGGAAATTACTGTGCAGTGGAAATAGTGTGAGTCTGGAAGTTTTGAAGTGAAAGATAGATAAATTTCTTGATGATAAAATATATATAGGAGGCCCTGTCAGAGGAATAAAAATCTTGTGTTCCATGAACACATGCCAATCACTTTCCCAATCACTTGGATGTACTTTATATATATATCCTTGTCAGTTTATGTACTTTACTACCAAGATCAAGATCATAATCCTTATGATCATTTGGAGATGTCAACCTTCGGGGACCATCTCGTTTGCACAAAACAAATTTAATGGGAGAAGTCAACTCAGTTACTTTTAAAAATAATCAAGTTTAAGCAGTGAGGGAAGTGCATGGTTGGATGTATGGCAAGTGGTCCAATTGCCACTTGTTTTAGTGTACGATATCAGTGGAATGAACTAGTCTTGTTCTGTGTTGGAAAGGAAAAGAAACACCAACAACAACAACAAAACAATCATTGGCATGTGAATCATAGTCCATCTCATTTCCTTTTCCAAGGCAATTGAAAGCACACTTTATATATATATAGATATCCTTGCAGTGCTAGACTATTAGTATCTCTCTTTTGGCTGCTCCATATTGGAAAGGACAAGAAGGATCTTTTGCCTTGTGAACTGCATGCCATCAAATCATCATAATTTGTGTGGTGTGCTGGCCTTTGAGGTATCCCACAAGAACATGCAGTAAATGCCTGCAAAGTTCATTGGGCAAATTATATATTTGAGTCCATGTATGTTGACACGTTCCCAGCAATGGAAGACATTAAATTTGTATCAGTTCCCAAAGATAAACTACTTTTATTGTGACATTAGGATCGTCAATGGGACTGTTAAACTTAAGAGAATTCATATGGATTGATGATAACGATGATATTATTAATCTATTTTTTAGTAATCAATGTAATCCTAAAATCATAGGCCTTTATTTTTCTTTTTTTTTTCAGACATATTTATTTATTCTTCTCAATAAATTATATTCTAAAATTTCATCGACCCATTTCCCCAATAAATTGCCATCCTCACAGCCCAACTGTCATAACTGATTTGTACGGACTATCATCATCCTCTCGCCTTCCACGTCATCATCGAAAAAAAAAATACTGGTGGAGGGAAAAAATTCCTAAATTAACTTCCCGCCAATCTCCATCATTAAATTGACGGTCGGGATCGGCGGTTAATTCCTTTGCCGACAATCCAATGGCAGCGATGCGCCGTAACCTTTTCAGCGAGCAAGCCCAAGGGTTTCTGCTTCGGGCTCGGATGACGAACCGGTTCGTCGTCCGAGCCACTGGCTTAGTCACCGAGCCGGTGTCTTCTTCCTCTCGCCCCTTCGTTGGAAATTCACAATGACATCCCCCCCTTCTCTCTCTCTCTTCTTTCTTATCTCTCGCTCGCACGGAGCAATGGAGAGAGTGAGAGCGAGCGCGCGAAGTCCAGGGTCGTCGCGCTGCTGTTGATCGTGGAACGCTAACCCTAAGCTCCTGAGGCAGCTGCTCAGGAACCCTAACCCTAGCTCAAGGACGATCGAGTTTGTCACTATTTCCGATCCGTGCCGCCTTACCTTGCTTCCCGCCCCGGATAGATCCGTTGATCTGCGTCGGTGCGCTACGCAGGTGCCTGATTCTCCTTCCCTTGGGTTTCTTTGTGCTGATTGTTCTTGGTTTTGTCGGTTGAGCGCTGCAATTGTACTCGCTTGTCCCCAATTTAGCTCGGGAAGGATACGTTAACTGGGTTACCTTTCCTTTGCGTTGGAGTTGGGACTTCGTTGAAATGCTGGGATTTGTGTCTGCGGTGTCGATGTTCCACGGCTGTAGCAGGGCTTTTTGACTGTTTTGCTCTTTCTAATGCCATTGCTATAGGACACTAATTTCTTTCTTTTTTTCTATTGCAATTAAGGTTTTTGTTCTCTTCTTGCTTTTTTGGACTATTTTGCCGACTTGAAGCTAAAAAATATTAATTTTTTTTCCCTTTGAGATTAAAGGCGCGACAAATTTAGAACTGGTTCTTAAATTTAATTCGTTACTTACCGTATTTACTCTTTGTTGCATCCTAAAGCTTATTTATTCCGTCCTTCTTTAACGTGAATTATTTGTATAAAAGGAAGCTGATCTTTTATCATGTCAATGAACAAACAGAAGAATCCTGCTAACTCTCTAATATATAGGTAAAAGTATTTCTTGAACCCATACCACTTGATCCCTGAATAGCAGTATGATGCACCTATAAGGGATATATATCTGTCACATTGTAATTTTTTTTGTGCTTCCCGTCACTCTCACCATCCACATGTGTCAGTGATACTCTACTCAACTTCACTCATGCTGCTAATGTTGTCTGGTTGATTGACTTCATTCAAAACATATCATTTTAGTTGAAGACTTATCTAATTTGTATGGAATGTATATACTCTTATACCTCAAGAGAGCTTTTGACTCTAATGTTGCTTGGACACAATTGAAAATCACAAAAGCAAGTTGTTTCTTCAGTGCTTTAAAAGTTCTGCTTGGTGGTATCTTATTGTTTAGTGTTTTGGTGCTTTTAATAGTTTAAGCACAAACTTTATATATAAATAAGAGAAACATGTCTGTTTCACAAAGTTCTTTCTTCTTCTTTTAATTGTTGATTATATCTGAGTCCCCTGTTCTTGTATTGATTATGACAGAATCAGTTTCTACTACATGGAAAGCTTGTGGGGGGAACTTATCATCATGTTGGAAATTTGTTTTTGTTCAAGGAAGCAATAATTATACAAATTGTAATCCTGATTTTGCAGGATGAATGTTGTTCTTGCACTGAAGTTTTGGAGAAGGTAGGATGAATGCTTTTGCATAGCAGTTTTGGAGAAGGTCCATGATGCCTATGTTTTGAGGAAGAATCTTGTCTGTGTTGTTATTATATGAAGTGGGAAGTTCGGTGATTATATAGGATATTGGACAGCTAAATATTTTTAACTCAATGCTAAGAATCTGAATCTGATGCTTCCATTACTTATTTCTAGGTGTGTTCTCTAGAATTGTGTGCCAAATATTCACTGTCTGGTTTTTTCATTGAGAGCGCATAATGTTTGGAGGATTTCACAATTCATTCTCAAGATTTGTAAATATTGCTATCAACTTTGCCCTAACATCTCTACATGTTTTTGATTTTAAGCAGACTTGTAAAACAATGGAGGGTCCATGATCACAAGACACTGTTGTTTAAATTTCTGGAAGAATTCTTATGCTTAATATGTTTTACTTTTGAGATCTGTGGAGTGTGACAAAAGCATTCAAAGGTTTTCTTGAGTGGAATTGATGTTTTGCTGTCTTTAAGAGTTTCGATGATAGCAGTGCAATCCCATTGATATTTTAGAAGCACTTGGTTCTGGACTGCTAGCAGTTTCTTGGTGATAAGTCAGTGGTTCTTAGGAGCTAACTGCCTTAAAGTGACACTTCATAATCCAAGATACCATCTCTTAGCATTATGCAACTGCGGCAACAACAATTGTTGTGCAAGAAGTTCCAAGAGGAACGAAGACAGCAGCAACTTCGGCAGCTAGATCAGGAGAAAAGACAGCTGATTCCGCAAAGCCAATTGTCTGTTTTTGGAAAACCTGTAACAGGAGATCAATTACCTGCGACATCAAATGTCATGCCTATTAATGATGCACACAACTATATGTGGCCAAATAATTTTTTTGGGGATGTCTCCAACTTACCCATTAACTCTCAGATGTTTATTCCCGGCAGCATGAATTTGGCACACTCAAGTTACCCAACATCTTTACAGAACCTTGCTAATGGTAGTTTTATGCTGAATGATCACAATCGAGCAATGCTATCCATGGGATTTACGCCTCAAAATGATCAATTTATTCATGGTATGCCTATTTCGGGCACTAGCACAGTAGAGCAGTACCCTCACTTCTTAGGAATATCCAGTAATTTCAACAATTTGGTGGCTGGACCAGATGCAACCCTTGCAGTGAAATCATCATACCCATTTACTACTACAAATGATCAACAATCAGGTGGTCAAAGTTGTTCACAGGACAATATTTTGTTTTTACAGAATCTCCAAGGCAGAAATACATTTGGTAACCCTCCAATGCAAGTTCTTGGTAATGATGACACTGCTGGAAACTTTCTAGAAGCTAGCAATCTGCAGTTCCATGATCGGTTTAGGGATTTTCAGTCCAGGCAAGAACAAGATGATACATCAGGTAATTTACATGGAAAGCAACTATCAGATATAGGAAATTGTCGAGATGCAGCTGGTCTAGATCCTATCGAGCAGAAGCTCTTGTTTGGCACAGATGAAGATGATAATTGGGGTTCACTTTCTGGGTGCCTTACATCTGGCATTGGTGGAGAGATGCATGGCCATTCTCTAGAGATTGATCACTATGGCACATTGCCTTCTATCCATAGTGGGAGCTGGAGTGCTCTTATGCAAGAGGCTGTTCAAGCTTCCACTAGTGACAAAGGGGTTCAGGAAGAGTGGAGTGGCTTGAGTTCTCAGAACACAGAACCTGTAAGAACACCTTTGTGCCTCACAAATGACAATGGGAAACAACCAACTGCGTGGGTTGGCAGCAACATAAAGAATCAAGCTTCTTTGACCGCACAACCTTTTTCTTTATTAAGTGGCCCAAATGCAACACGAAGCTCCTCCATTATTGGTAATAAGAGTCTTCTTCTGAAGCCTGCTTATGAAGAAAACAATATGCCACTGATTGACGCATCCCATGTGCCTTTGATGTCATCCTTGCGAGGAACCAATGGCAAAGAATTTCCAAATAGTCAGAATCAAACCAAACCAGTAGAAGGCGATCTTAAAGCTAAAATTCCTTTATCTAGTGAAATGAGAACTGGGCAGATCTTTGAGCAGTGCCAGAATAGGTCCAGGAACACTCAGTTAAAATCACAAGACAATGGAAGTGGCTGGACTGACCATAAGAATTTGCACTTGTCCAACGCTCCTATTAAGCCTGTTAACAACTTAGGTGGTCGGAGTGCTAGTCATGCAATGGCATCCAGAGGCGACAGTACAGATTATCATGAGATCCATGGCAATCATGTTAACCTGAGTGCTGGAACACAAGCAGTCAAATCAGATATTGCTAGTCCTAAGATGCAATCTGGAGATTACTTAGCAGGTAATTTAGGGTCTGTTGGGAACTCAAATCCCTTAAAATTTAACCAGAACATGCCTCAACAGATTACTAATGAACAGAAATCTGTTTTTGGGAGAAAGTTTTCCCCCAATGCACGTGGGAATTCTGGAGTTGACAAGGACGCCAGAGAAAACCAGAATCAGCCAAATCCAAAATTACAAAGTTGGGAGTTGTCAAGAATTCCTGCAGCTGAAAGGCTGGGTCATATTGTTGAGAAAGAAAAAGATTCCATGGCAGCTCTTTCAGGAAAAGGTTATGTTGGTGATGCATTGAAAGATATTGTTGCAAGTGGTGGCCTGAACACTGTTCAGCATGGTCAACATACTGTGGGACCTAATATGGTTCATAATTCACTAGCAAATTTGAAGAATAATGCAGAACCTACTTCAGAATTCAGTCACCAACTAAACATGCAGGGTTTCTCCAACTCAATTTTCAATAGATCAAATATAGACGAATCATTCAGTGGAAGGTCACCTTTTGCTGGTCATGTTGTGTGCAACAATCCTATGAATGCTACTGAGGTAATGTAACCAGTCCTGGAACCATTTCAATTTCTACTCTTCTTTTCTTCTTCTTAATCTTTCTCTGAAGTTTAGATTTGAGATATTTATTTCTGTTTCCTGTTAATATAGTTAACTTTTGGTAATCAGCAGAAGATTGTAGTGGAAGCTGAGGATCTGTCTAAACATGCACTATCTGCCTGTTCTTCTAGCAGTTTTTTTAATGGATCAACTGCTCAATATGCACAGAATGATACAATTTCTCAAGCAAGGTATGATTTTTTATTTATAAGCATATATTTAACCCCACTATGTTATCGAGATCCTTGCGCAGTGGGTCTCTGCTGTGGCACAGGATGCCAATACATGAATGGTGCGTGACACCTGTTCCACATATTCCTATGTACTCGTCATGGCTTGTCTAAATAGTCATCAATGCAGTTTTCCCATACCTAATGGTGCAATTGGGTAGGCTGATCAGGCTTTATTCTATACTATTGTCTGTCAATAATTTCTAGGATGATGTTAGAACTTAAGAAATTATTTATTTATTTATCACTTCTTTTGTTCAGTTCTCACTGCCAGAACACCTAATATTAAATCTGAATTTTTGCATTTTTCTCTTCATTCTGTTTACTTGGTGTTCTTTGTATCCTATTTTGTTTGGCATTATGGCCCAAACATCAGGATCTTTCTAATCCTCAAGAATTATTTAATTGATGGCAGCAATATGCTTGAGCTTCTTCATAAGGTTGACCGATCAAGAGATCTGAATTCTATGAATGCATCTGATAGATCTTCCCAAGTTGCTGATGATGTTTCTGCTGCCCAACCTCATGTTGATTTGTCTTCTAACTCAAGAGGATTTGGATTGCAGTTAGCTCCTCCATCTCCGCAATTACAATCAATCAAAAGTCCAATTTCTCACAACCTCTTAAATGATCCTATGCTTGCCCAATCGAGCCATCAAGGAGAGGCAAGCTATCAGGATCGAGCACAATCAAATTATGCTTCTTTAGCCCGACCTTTAGCTCTCCTTCACGAAGCATCTGAAACACAGAATTGGAATAAGATATCCAAGCCACCTGGACACCAACAGAACAAACACATGGAAGCAAATAAGTATCTCAATTCATCTGCAGCAACTGCTCCTGATTTTCCTTTGGTTCAAAAGCAGTTACAGGAGCAGCAGTTGGGACTTCAACGACAAGACCCTTCTGGTGCAAAATATCACCTGGAACAACATCAAGAACATCAGATTTCCAACACAAGCCAAGCTAATATAGGCACACCTGCTAAAAGTTCTTCACTTGTGAAGCAAACAAATGATTTTAATGATGGGGCTGTAGCAAGCCAATTTGTTGAGGCATCCTTGCCTACTTTGCCTAGTAGATTCTCCACTTCAGGAGTTGCTTCACGTGCTGAAAATCATGGATCAGGTAGTTCACAATTTTTCTCTGGGAGAGGAGATCACACAAAACCAACAGTTGCAGGATTTTCTCAAATTAAGAGCCCTGGTCATCAGCTACCTGCTACAGACACAAAATCAGTTTCTCATTCTTCTGCATCAGGTATGTCTCAGCAAGATGGCATCTCAAAGATGTTGCACAATGTGTGGGCAAATATATCAGTTCAACAACGTCAAGCTGGTGTCAACCCTCTATTCACTCCTAATGTACTTCAGTCCTTAATAAATCATGGAAGAGAGAGAAGTTCATGGGGTATACCAAAGACAGGCAGTCAAATCAACAAGGAAGAAGGTGCTCCTGAAGCTGGCATTAGTTCTAATTCACAGAAAGATGAAAATACAGCTCAAGTCAGATCCTCAAATCTACTTGCAGAGACGATGGATGTTTCTAATGCGAAAAAAGTGTTCCAGGGTGAAGAAGTGGTGCCAATGCCAGTTGTTGGTAGAAGCTCTAGCTTTCCAGTGTCCTCTCTGGTCCATATGCATCAGCATAATGCTAACAAGGGCAATCATGAACTGGGTCCAGCTGTTAACTCGAGGGACTTGCATTCTCCTATAACAACCGATGTATCTTCTAGCAGTGTCATTGGGATCCTTGGGGGTTTTTCAAAATCTTCAGATCATCAACCTCAAAACTATTCCTTACTTCATCAAATGCAGACCATGAAGGCTTCTGACTCTGATATAAACAAGTTAACCGGAAATATTCTCAGTGGAGCGCCTTTTGGTTCCAATACTCCACAGATGAACTTGAATGTGAATCAGAGATTTGATCATGAGCAGAATTCTAACTCTAAATATCCTGATGATAAAGTTGGAGCATCTTCTCAGGTTTCACTTTCATCAGATGCCAAAATGGTAAGCTTTGCCACAACTGACAATGAAGAAAAAACCCCTACAACATCATCAGCAGGACGAGGCATCCTCCAAACTCATATGCATCCCCTTAGTACAAGTTCCATGTCTACTGCTTTGGGAGGTACTGAGTGCACACAGATTAGGCCTCAGATGGCTTCCTGGCTTGAGCATAATGCAACTTACCAAAATGGTAGGATGGTTCCTCTCTATGATGCTCAAAGGAGTGGAAAAGCTTCCATGCACCAGTATGTTCGAGAAGTTCCTGCAAGGATGGAGGACAGTACTGTAATTGATCAAAGATTTGAGAGCACTCAGGATGGTGGCTATGAGCAAGGTATATCATCCACCAAGATATCACCAAATGAGTCATCTCCCTTATTGCTACCCAACACCATTGACCAATCTACAATTTTAAGACATAAGAAACGCAAAAATGTGACAGCAGATCTGCCTTGGCATAAGATTGTCACTGAGTGTCCACAAAGCTTAGAAAACACCAGGTGTTTTTTTAGTAGTACCTTACACTGTACTTTCATTTTTTTAGTAGCTTGATTTAATTTGCATCAGTCTGATAGAAGTGATTTTTCCCCATTTAGTGTGGCAGACATGGAATGGAATTTGGTTACCAATAGATTGATGGAGAAGGTTAGTCCACGGACCAATATGGCTTGCTTTAATCAATTTGTTGCATTTCCCCTCCTGATTTTTTAGAGAGAGTTTTAATGTTTTAATTTTCTGTTGAGTAGGTAGATGATGATGCTGAAGCTCTAGAAGATGACCCATTAATTCCTCACTCGCGAAGAAGGCTTATCATGCCAACTCAGCTAATGCATCAACTTGTTCCAACTGTACCTTTGCTTAAAGAAGAGGCAGCTTTAGCTTATGAAAGTGTGCCCTTTGTTGTTGCTAAATCAGTACTTGCAGATGCATGTGGCCTTGTTTCTTACATAAAAAATGGTTCACATGAGCCAGTGGAAAATGAAAATATGTAAGTATCAAATTTAAAATTTTCATGACCTTGAGATATGATATTTAGTCACCGTCTGACCTCCAAGTATAACATGCCTCTTTTAATTTTTTATTGGTGTGTCATGTTGCCTGCATGTTATTTCTAGATATTTTTGATACTACCGTTTCTGATGTTCTTTTTCTCAACTCTCTAGGACGCTTGATGACATTAAGACTTCAAAGGTGGGGAATGGTGCTTACTCAAACTTGGCAGAGAATTTCATTGGTAGATCCGAGAAACTAGAAGCAGATTTCTCAAGGTATGCAATACATATTAATTTTCATGGTTCTCTATTTTCGTTGTAACTATATTTGACTATCTTATTCAATTTTTTCTTGAAATTTGCAGAACTTATTATGTGCACAATCATGGTTGTTACTTAAGCAACACTTAATAGTTAATATACAAGTGATCAACAAAACTTTGTGCATTTTTGGCCATTACAACTTTTGATTGTTTTGACATCTGGCATTTCTGTTCTGAAGGAAAAATTAACTTAGATTTGCAATTGCTTTTTGTAATAATATTTAGTGAAAGACATATGACTTGATTGCATGTGCATTGATTGTGAGTGCAAAGTTGTTTCACGGTGGAAGAAGCCATCTAGACCAATTTATTTGTGCTCAAGTTCTTACAGTAATGAGATTTAAGATTTGAATGTCATATTGGTATGCAAGCAATCAGAA
>JAOBBC010028478.1:0-12339 GCA_025388495.1 Curcuma longa
AACTTAAACTTTAAATATTGTGATCTAAGTTTAAGTTAATTAAACTTTTCTAATTCATGTCTTGATCTATGAACTTTACAAATTTCTAATCCAAGTGTAATTTAAACTTTAAACTGTTCTTATTTAAGTTTTAATAATTAGGTTTAAAGTTTCAAGCATGTTAAGTTTAATTAGAGAAGGTGTATTTTCTCTAACTTTAAACCATGTTGTCAAATGTCAATAGGGAGAATGTTGGTGCAGACAACACCAATAATTGAACTTATATTTTGATGTATGACAAAGAGTTTAAAGTTAGATATTATATATTTGATATGAGAGTTAAATGTACAGGTCACTTAGCATGGAAAGTCCTAATGGGTCAAGAGGACCGAACATTAGGTATCGAAAGTTCTAATGGGTCAAGAGTACCAGACATTGGGTAGTGAAGTCTTAGTGAATCAGAAGGATCAGATACCAGATAGAAGACCAGATGAGTTAATCTAGCAGAACACTTGATGGGTTAGCTGGACCAAACATCAAGTCAAGAAGGAAGTCTTGGTGGATCAATCAAACCCTAAGCAAAGAAAGTCAAATAGGTCAGCTCAAATAAGTTCTTGAGAGGCATTTCAAAAATAAAGGTAGTGAGGATGTGTCCTAATTAGGACAAATGACTTAGGTGATGATCCAACTAAGAAACTAATTCGGAGTTCTAAGTCGAGAACAGACAATTATACTGTTACAATAAAGCATACATATATAACTGTTTCTAACACTATTTTGAATAATTATTTCTATTATTGTTGTGTCAACTTTGTTTTATAGAAAGACAAAGTCCTCTATTATCGAAAGGTTCGGTTGATCAAATAAGGTATTCAATCGATCGATATTGAGAGGATAAGCACAGATCAGCTTCAATCCAAGCTCAAATGGAAACAAAGGATCAGTCAACTGATCACCAAGATTAAGCGATCAGATTAAGCAGCAAAGGAAACATTGATAATCAGTCGACCGATCAAGCGAAGTGCACGAGATTGGATATGATTGAATCAAACTAGCAAGGAAAGAGTAGAGTTCAGTTTACCGATAAGAGATTCAGTCGACCAAAAAATTCAAAAATCAAGCACAGACATAGTTGGATCTGAATGGGTTCAGTCGACCAAATGTGGTGTTCGGTCGATCAGATAAAAGATATAAAAGAAGCTCAAGTTCCGAGGCTCTGTACAATAATTCTCTACAATCCAACTCTTTCATGTTACTATTTGAAGCAAGTTCTGCAAGTCTACTGTGCTAATCTACTCTCCAATAACCTACGCCAAATTCTACTAAGTTGTTGCTGGTAACGTTTATATTACTTGCATCTTATTTGAAAGATATAGTAGTGTGTTACTATTATCTTTTTCTTTTGTAATAAGTTTTTCTCCTTCAAAAGTTTTTTGGAAGAAGAGCATTAGTTGATTGCCTATTTGAAAACGATCTAAAGAATTATAGGTTTTAGAGTAATAGTCGTTGGACT
Organism: Curcuma longa; assembly: GCA_025388495.1. NCBI lineage: Eukaryota > Viridiplantae > Streptophyta > Magnoliopsida > Zingiberales > Zingiberaceae > Curcuma > Curcuma longa. The sequence goes on from JAOBBC010028478.1 coordinate 1,493, forward strand.
ATGAACCAAATAACTACCCTTGTTAGCTTATTTTGATTTTTTATGGTATTCTGAATTAGTTTTTGAAAAATAAAAGAATTTAAAAAAAAATGATATTCACCGCTCCTCTATCGCACAATCTGAGCGTATAGGTTCCAAACCATATTACATAATCATGTTAATATTGTGGTGTGGTTAATTCATTATGGTTTTATTTTTGCTGCTAATCTTGTTAGTATGGCCTTGCTAAGCTTGTAGAAGAGTAGAATAAATTCAATTATCGATTCAATCACAATTTAATCCCTCCTTTTTGGCTCATCCGATCATCCATCATAACTGGTCCCAACAACCAGCCGGTCTTAACAAAAATAATAGGTCAAATTTAACTTAAACTCTTATACAAATACATCAAAAATAATTTGGTCAACTGTGATCATTTGGGAGATTGTTTCCCTAACACTAACAACAAGGTTTCGAGATGTAAGAGCAAACTAGTGCTAGTGATTGCAAAATTTGGGGTCAAGCAAATGAGTTTGGATTATGAGAAGGCGATCTACATTATAGCTTGACATCAAAGAAGTTTCACACTAGTGATGTTACAATTGGCGACAACCAAAGAGATAGTGTTAGGATACACATGAGGGTTAGTGATTGAATCATATTGAGGCTTTTTGTGATATGATGAGAAGATCGATGGTGAAATTTGTAGTTTTGAAGCTTAGCATCAACAAGGTGGGTGACTGCAAAGAAGTTGTGCACATGTGGGATTATAATCAACCGCATCGTGATCATTTACGTGAATGTAATTATATACTTCAGCAAAAGGTGAAATCTACCACCCCTGCTGTTTCACACAGTCGGTCCCATGATCATTTGTGAAGAGGTAAAATCGAGAAGTTGCAGTTGCCCACGACGGAGGAGGAGCGTGGATGTAATCTATAAATCTACAATGTGGCGTTTAATGATTTTTCTCTTTATCAGATGTATGGTAAATAGGAGTTTCCCTCTAATTTTACCTGCAGTTTAATTCATATATAACCCAAATTCAGTTGTTTATGGAAAACTAAATTATGCAAGTCCTTGAATTTCATTTTGTTAAGTTTCCCCAAACCTTCGATTAAATCTATCCATTTAAGTTGTATTTTTGCACACATGCCATCACATGATCACCTAGTTCATGAAATCTCGCTCAACATCAAGCTACAAGAAGCTACTTAACTACATAAAAAAAATTAATTTATCATCAGATTCAAGCCATTAATCTTGTGAAATGCCTGACACAAGTAAGCATCTTCTACTAGCTGCGTCTTGCTCACTTGAAGTAAACATGGAACAACAACCTGCAGTTTCCTGTTGAGAAACAAACAGGATTGCCAATTAATGTAGACAATCTAAATTATCTCTTTTACTTAGTTTTATGGGGTGAATGAAACTTTAAGTTGGATGTACTTCTCATGTTTTTCTTCTTCCTCCAACCCTTGCTTACTGTATCTCGGTCCTTCATCATATCCTTCGCAAACCATTTCTCCTTTTTCATCTTTGTAACAAATTATTCCCATGTCCTCAAAAACCATCTGAAAATCAAGTAGTAACACATTAACATTCAACATTAGCTTGGAAGATAGAGAAAGTCGGTCTGATGAATTTGGTTGTACCTTATAATTTCAATATGACGAACGATATCAAAATTAAAATAAAGAAAAGGGTTCATGTAATTTTCTTAAAGAGGAAAACTTCTGGAAATTGAAAAAAGAAACTTGACCTTGTTTTGAATGAAAGATCTGGTCGAAGGAGTTGCTGCTTTGGGTGATGGTTGCACCTTATGGATCATGGAAGATCTAATAACTGCTCTGTTTGTCTTCTCTCTTGAAAACATAATATTAGGAGCTAAATATCTCAAAGCCATAGAGATTGGCCTTGCTGTTGCATAAAGAAGAACAAGAGGAACCCCTTGGGTGAACTGATTATATTGGTAGGAATCCCTGTTATCCAATGTTGCATAAATCATAAAGTCAAAGTATGTGAGGTCCTTCCATCAAAGCATGACATAGGTGACGGTGTCAATTTGTTTAATTTTTGGATTAAACATATGTTAGTGGTTGATCAATAAAACCAGCAAAAGAGACCCCCATTGGTTAACCTAATTCTCTATGTTTTTTTTTAAAAAAAATGAATGGCAAAGTCCGCTTAGTGCCACAAAAGCAAGTCTATTCTATCACCACATTTTGTTTTTAATGTTATCCTTGTATTATTAAATGGCAAACCACTTAGGCTTTATCTAAATTGTGAGCTTGCTTGTGTAAACAAACTACTTTTTGATGATATATATTTGAATCAGGAAGTTGGATTCTTAAACAATTATGTCTTAACCACAAACCAAGAATACTTACTGGATTCTTTTATAAAAATAATGTTGGAATCACAAGTGTCTTCTGACATCAAATAAAAGACAAAACCCAATTCAATATAAAACACTATAAATAGCATAAAATTAGGAAACTAACATTAAACTATTGGAATACATAAACGAATAATTAATTTATTTGCTAAATAAATTAATTTTATAAAATTTAAATAATTTATTTTAAAAAAATTTAATTAATTATATTCTTTATTGATATCGTGGATAATGACCTCCCAACTTAATAGGTTCAGCTTAAATAGCCTAGTCCCATGTTAGTGAGCCCAACATCGGCCCAATACATGTAGCATCAGCACTGCTATAGGCTCAATCGACCTCAACACCTCTCTCTGTTGTACAACACCTCTCAAAACCCAAGCACCTATATTAATCTCCAAAGTGATTGAAGATATGAGTACTTAACCTCCCTTGCATTTTATTAGACTTAGTAGCCTATGTCCCTGATGTTATATTTGAGAGGTGTTATAAGATAATCGTATTATGGTAGTACTATTTATTAGATAAATAGAAATTCACTATTTGAGTGTGCATTTTTTATGTATTTAATTAGATTTTAAACTCATTTACTGAATGTCCGCAATATGATTCATAGCATGAGAAAATTTATGATTCGATCACAACTAGTGAGCATCTCTACATGTACAATTATGAATATATTAAAATTATCCATAGTTGATGAATTGATGAATATGAGCATCATCGATTCTGTTGAGACTAGTATGTTTTTAACTCCTTGGTTTACCAAGCAGTTGTTCCCACTGGTTAGAGATATTGGATGTTGAAAGTTAAACATGGATACTAGTTAAAGGTAACTAGTTCATTGGAGTGACCTGCCATGAGACTTTATATGGTTCTATGCATATAGAGATATGTCAATGAAATTCTCAATACACTTTAAGTGTGAGTTTTCTTTGACTTGTAGTATTCAAGTCATCTTAGTCATGAAGACTTATACTTTGACATCTTAAACAAACATCTCCAAGGAGGTGTGGATTTGGGATAATTGGGTATAAGTTGAAGTGTTTGAAGGTATTTGGATAACCTACAGAGGATTTACTACTCTTTGAAAAAGGAGATGTATACCTTGTGATCGCTTGCCAGGATTGTTACTTGAAGTCTTTGGCCAAAGCAATGCATGTCAAGAGTATGATACTATTGGATACATGTATGAGTAACTTAAATCCACAGGACAAGAAAGCAAGCTTAGGTTAAGTGTGACGTAGTCAGCCTAGTGGGGACTGACACAGATAGACCATATCCTGAACTAAGCGAATATAAGATGGTGAAAGAAATGACGCATGTCTTATTGTAGCTGTTGAAGGATTCAGAAATAGTTATGAAATCAATTATTGATTTTCAATCAATTGGGGGTTATGATGTACTACTAGGTATCACTCATTATCATTCCATAATTAATGGTTAACTATGGACAACCAACATAGATGGGAACCAATTGGGTCACACATACTATAAGATTCTCTGAAGGATTTAATACGAGTTTGAGAATTGGATTCTTAGAACCAGAGAAATAAAGTCTGGTTGGACCGGACAAACGACAAAGTGTAGGATTGTTGAGAGCACTAGAGGGGGATGAATAGTGTAATCGGTAGCGTTTTTGATTTTTATAAATTTGCCCGTGAATACGATCAGAGTAAAGTAAATGCAGTGGAAAATGTAAATCACAAAGACAAGGGTATTTTACTTGGTTCACAGCCACAGGCTACTACTCCAAGGCCCATGATCGTTTAATCGTTTACGTTGGGTAATCCACTAAATAACTCCCCTCTTACGAAAGGGAGTTAACGATTATCAAAATCAAAACGGAAAAAATATTATCATCCTTAGAAATTAAATACAGAATCAATTTAGAATTACCGAAGTAGAAGATATGCAGACTTCTCATGTAGCACTTTGGCGTTGTGACGATGTTCTCGAATGTTGCTTCGCGCGCAGACAGTCGTTGGCTGTCACTAAATTGATGTTCTGAAGGGTCTCCCTTGATGCTCTTATAAAGGGCTTTCTGGGCACCTAGAACCTTTTCCAGGCGCTTCCACACTGTCCGCCAATCCACCATCGACGCTGCTGACCCGCCACTTTCAGGTGCCTGTATCCCTTTTCGAGCGCCTGTATGCTGATGTGGAGGTTCTGGATGAACTTTTACTTCCACAACGCTTATTCAAATTCGAGCGCTTGGAATCACTCCGGGCGTCTGGAAGTTGAGGTGTCCTGACCACTTGGACTCCACCACCTCACTGCTTCGCTGGCCTGGTTCCGCTGACGTCCGGTCGTTTGGAACAAATCCAGGCACTTGGACTCCGGTCGCTGGATCCAGATAAGGGTGCCCGAAATCAAAGTTCCCGCCCCTCCTTTCTTGCATTACAAGTTAGCTCAAAGCAAAAATAATAAGAAAGGATAAATAGTTTTCCAACTGTTTTTGGTTTTAACTTTAGATTTTCAGTGAAATCCTGAGTTAGATTGATGCCTACTGTTCTCACATTGGGAACACGCCCTTGCCCACTCCACTCGAGAGAATTTACCTGTTTGTCAACAAATCCTCCAGACTTGTTGGACTTTCTGTTTAGCCTCGATCCTCGACCCTTAGGATTTATTGTTAGACAACTAGTCCACTTGACCTGCCTAGACTTTTCGTCAGACATCTGGTCCACCTGACCTGCTTGGACTTCCATTGTCATGTATCTGATCCACCTGACCTGCCTAGACTTTCACCTGGTGCACTTGATCCGCCAAGACTTCTGCCTAATCCTCTAAACTAGGACTTCCATCGCCTAGCCTCCAGCCAAGATTTTTGTTGCTTAGCCTCTAGTCAAGACTTCCATTGCCTAGTTTCCACTAGGACTTGCCTATGTCTAGTCTTAACTAGGGCTTTCCTATACTCCTTGTATACTTAGATCAGCACGTTAGAAATTATCATACACTTAACTTGAACCTCTTGTCATCATTAAAACTAAGGTTCGATCATCTGGTGCTCCCTACACCAACAATCTCTTCCTTTTTTATTATGACAACCTAAGTTTCAAATTAAGAAAAAATATATCTGCCTTTAGGACTCCCCCTGAATTTATACTTGAAAAAATAATCAAGTTTTTGAAATTCTTTTTATAATTTTGTATTCTTCCCCTAAACTTGACATGGTTTAGTTTTTGATCAATTTGATATAAAACCATTCAAGTCCCTTTTTGAAAAGCTTTTAAAATTTATTAAAAAATCCTTTGAAAATTCTTTTGATATTTAAAAATTTTGAAATCTTCACTTTTGAACTTGATAAAAACTTTTGAACTTGAAAAAAACTTTTGAACTTGATAAAAAAGTTAAAATCTTTTGAACTTGAAATTTATATATCTCTCCTCCTTTGACATAGTCAAAATATAAGTAAAAACATGGGTGTGAGTCCAAGCATGATATATATAACTTATAAAAATACTTAGATAAAAAGATTTCTCTGTGGGCACATGTCGAACTTAGGTTTTAGCTAACTACAAAGGAATAGTAGCTTGACCCAATTAGTCAAGTTTAAGTGTATCATTCCAGTTAGCTTATGCTAAGTAGGAACACTTAACTTGATTCAGATTTTGTGTTTATAGCCCAAGTTTTAGTTTGATGCATAGACTTAAGCATCTGAAACTTAAACCAGAACCCTATGCATCTCACACTATTTTAGGTTTCACAATACACAATTAAGTTAGCTAGTGTGCTTTGTGAGATGTTTAACCTAGATCTATAGGTTCATGATTTCTAAGGGAGAATTCTAGTCTAAGGCTAAAATATTCTTTTCTTTCCTTTTGAAATTCAAAATTTAAAATTAAGTTTTTCAAAAAGAACTAAAAAATAAGCTTTTAAAATATTTTTGAAAAACTAAGTAATAGTAGATTTGAAAATATAAATTTTTGAAAAAAAACATTTTCCTTATTATACCAAGTAGAGCCCTAAGTGAGATAATTTCAACTAAAGTGCTGAAATGCAAAACTAAAGTGATAATACTGATAAAGTGGTCAACAAAGTCAGTAGGTCAGTACAAGTCAAATCAAAATTAAATCTACTGAGGAGGTGGTTGTGGATGACCCATGCTCCAAGATCTAAACATGTCCATCATCTAAGTATGTCTGCCCATCAACTCAACATGTCTAGCTAAACTCCTCTCCTCTTGACTCTTAAATCGACTGATCATAGACTGATGCAGACTTTGAACTGTCCCCTCGAGTAGGGTTAATCTATGATTTGTGGTAAGTGGAGGTGGAGGTAGGGGAAGCTGAAGAAGATCCTCTAGGTCAAACTCATCATCATCCACCCCGATGGCTGCTGCTGGTGGTGGTGGTGGTGGTAGCTGGGGTTGCCCTAGTCTTTAAGATAGAACCCCATCATTGTCTATATATACCCAAGCTAATGAAAAACTCCTAATCCTTAACATGTCAAACTCACTAGCATATTTGACTTCACGGTTAGTGATGTTAAACCCTAGTAATGCTAGGAGTGATGTAAAGATATGGCAGTAGGGCATGTGTACCCTCCTGCTGGTGGTAATGCCAAATGGAAAAATAATGGCATGAAAAATGTGCAGGCTAATATCTATGTTAAACCTATAAATCAATGCATACAAAAGAAAATAATGAAATGTTTGCATAATAGCGACATCCCTAGTAGTCAGGAGTAAAATGCATGTCACTAAGAGTCTATACAGGACATAGTCCTGTATCCTAAGTCTAACAGAGGCCAACTGGGTCACAGTGGAAACCCACTTCTCTCCAAAGAAATATGAGTACATGTGGTCTAGGGTGATGTGGGAGTAGGGATCTCCAAAAGATACATCCTTAGGGGGGTAGCATGCAAATGGGCAGAGTGAATGATGTAGTCCTAAGTGCTCTCTAATGATAGTGGGTAATATGGTAATATCCCTCCCTCTAACTCGAGTCGAATAAGTCAGGTCATCACCTGAACTAGATTATTATACAGCTCAGTTGGGATCGTTCCGGTGTAATACGCGTGTTTACACGTTTCAAAAATGTGTGCAGCGGAAATAAATAAATAATTAACACTAATTATTATACAACACACGCATGCATAATAGAAAATAACAAGCTATAAGGCATAATAGAAAATTAAAATTTTCAGAATAGTAAATTATTCTAAGTGCGTACCTCACGAATGACGACGTTGAGTGGTGTTGGTATCAATCGAGCGGTACTTGTCGAAGTCTTGCCTCTATTGGTGATCCACGCCAAACTTTCATCTAGACGGCTTCGGAAGCCACGAGTTGCATCATCATCTTTGGTACTAGTCGATGATTGATGATGATCGATTCGAGAGAAGCCTTATTCCAGAAACCACGCAACAACGTTTGTTGCGATCGTTTCGGGGGCTTTTTAACTGTCACCGAGAATCATATTCCCGATGTAGTTTTTCGATGGTCAACCTTTGATGTCGATTTAGGACAAACGATTGGGTAATGACCTGATAACATGTTTAATAACCGGAAATAATTTTCGACAACTATGCAATGTTCCGACAACAAAACCTATTTGATGTCTTCTCCTTCCCTCCCACATGGTCGAAACCAGGGGATGGCCGGCCCTGCTCGAAAGGGTTTAGGATAAAGATGAAAAACATGAAACCCAAAACCATGATCACCAGCAGCAGATCAAAATCGCGATTCGGATAAAACTACTCGCGTGATCAGGGAAGGGGCAATCAGGAGTTTAGGGTTCCTCTCCTTCTATCACAGGTCGGCGACCTTCGTGGCAACAAACAGAGAGGAGGAGCAAGAGTTCGGGATAGCAAACTTTCACAGTTTCCTTCTCTTCACGTTGGCTGGCGATGGGTTTCGACGTTCTCGTGGATGAAGAAGAAGAAGGGATCGCAGGCTGCGAATGGTGGTCGTTCTAGGGTTTCCACAACCACCATGCCTCTTCACGTGACCTCGCTTCTTCGGTGAACAGCAAGTCCCGAACACAGGTGATGATCAAAGAAGAGGAGGAGCTAATCACAGCTAGCTAGGGTTTTTTCCTTCCTTCCCTCTCCTCACCGTCGGCTCTCTAGGGTTTTTCTCATTCTATCCTATGACCAAGCGGCGCCCTTTTGTAGCGATGCACACCAGCAGGGAGAAGCACGAAAAAGCCCTGTTCGTGCTCTGCTTTTGTCGCAGGCCAAGGAGAAGCTACAGCAGCGCTCCCATTTAAACCCGGGATTAGGGTTAGTCACCACAGGTTAAAAAAACTAGATTTAGGCTAAACCGGAATTAACCCAGCTAAATCGGGTTCAGCTCATGACACTGTAGTAAACCAGGTTCATTCTTAGTTCGCTTGGTTTAGAATCAAATGACCTCCGATGTGACCCATACTAATTTTGTTCAATTCATCTTCTCAAGACTAATCTACTCATCTCTTCCATTTTGCCAAAACCTCTTCCATCATGAACCAAATCAAGTTGGTTCAATTCGGTTTAAAATTAAACTATTTGGTTCACTAACTAAACGATCTCTGATTTGAACAAAATTAATTTTATTCATTTCATCTTCGTAAGACAAATTTTATCATATTGTTCTTTGTCTGGTCTAATCAGACTTTATTTCTCTCATTTTGAGAATCTAATTCTCAAACTCGTTTTAAGTCGAGGAGAACTTATAGTGCGTGTGACCCAATAGGTTTTCGGTTATGTTGGTCGTTCGTAATTAACCATTAATTATGGAACGATTATGAGTGGCACCTAGTAGTACATCATGATCCTCAATTGACCAAAAAATAAATGATTGATTCTAGAACAATTCTAAACCCTTCAGCAGCTACACTTAATCGTGCCTCGTTCCTTTCACCATCTTATACCCGCTTGGTTCAGAACATGGTCTATGTGTCGATCCCCACTAGACTGACTATGTCACACCTAGACCAAGCTGCTTTCTTCTTCTATTAATTCAAGTTACTTGTACATGTGTCCAAGAGTACCGTACTCTTAACATATAATATTTTGGCCAAAGACTTTTAGTAACAATCCTAACAAGCGACCGCAAGGTATATGTCTCCTTTTTCAAGGAGTAGTGAATCTTCTGTAGGCTATTTAAGTACCTTCAGACACTTCGACTTATACCCAATTATCTAAGGTCCATACCTCCTCGGAGATGCTCGCTTAAGATGTCAAAGTATAAGCCTCCGTGACCAAGGTGACTTGAATACTGCAAGTGTAAGATACCAAAATTTTTTACTATGAATACGAAAAGATTCGTCTCGCGAAGATGAACCAAACGAAACTTGTTTGGACCAAATCGAAGGTCGTTTGACCCCTGAACCAAGCAAGCCAAACTTGAACTGGTTTGCTACAGTACCGGTTCAGGTCAGATTGAGTTCGGTTTGGGTTCGGCTGATTTAGGCTGACTCTACCAGAGCAGTAGGGTTTAGGCTAACGGGTTATTGGATCCGACCCGTGAAAATAAACCCACCCTATAAGAAACCAACAGTAGCTCTCCCGATCGCGATCTCCTTACGCCGCTACTTCATCCCGGACCTTCGCCGAAGCTGGGAGACGGACGCCGACCGAAGTCGGAGCTGGGATCGAAGAAGGAACGCCGGCGATCTAAGCTTGAGCGGGGGCTGATCTCGCCGGAGGAGCTTGGCTCGGTTCGGCGGTGACAGCGGCGTGCGGCGGTGGATAGAAGAACCGAAGAGGAGAAAGCCGATTGGTAAGAAACTTAGCTAGGTTTTGGATTTGGTTCGGTGTCTTGAGTTGAATTCCATTGGATGGCTTCAAGCTCCTTAGATCTGGATTGATTTCCTCTTCTCCACAGATTTGAGGCAAGCCGATGGAAGGTTGAAGGAAGCTTCGGCAGCAAACAAGAGAAAGGAGAAGAGAAAGAGGAGTTAGGGTTTGATTGGGCTTAGATTTGAGGTAAGCCTTAAATCTGATTAAGGTACTTCTTGATCAGGTTTGTTTATTAAAAATGTTGATTGGCAGGTGTGGGATATACCCGTGGAGCATAGCACTTTAGAGAGGAAATATAGGTAATGCTTCGATTAGCTAGCCTTATTATTGTCTTCGCATTGATCTGTTGGATGGGTTGAATTGTGGCAGCAAGGAAGAAGAAAAGGTTGGATTAGGGTCTGAGCAAATTAAATCAGAGGTAAGAGTTGGATTTATGTTAGCTTAATCTTGCCTAGGAGCTGATTAAGTGTTATTCATGATTATGGATTATGATTCGGTTGGATTAGAGTATTAATCTAATTGGGGTTAAATGGTTACTAATCTTTGAATTAGTCGAACCTTAATGAGTTAGGTTAATGAGATAGAATTAAGCTAACTCTAGTTTGATTAGGTTTTTGGATACATTTTGATATTTATGGGCAGTAATTCTAACTGCAGGATTTTGATCTATTTCTTGAGCGGTTGCGGTTATTTGGGATTCTTTGTGTTACACGCAACCTATCTTGGCAGGCGGGTACCTTGA
>JAOBBC010028570.1:0-12334 GCA_025388495.1 Curcuma longa
AGGTAATTTAAAAAATAAGCATTAGTCTAATTCTTGATCATTTAAAAAATAAATCTAATTGTACTATGGTTCTATATATAATGACTAGCATGAAGCCTTCTTGCCCTCCAATGATTTTGTTAATACGCCTCTCATACACTCCTTCAGCTTGGTTGTTTACCTTTTGCATACTTTTCACAAACATAGACATTTTAATTTAAGCCTCTAGCATTTGTTTATTATCTGACAAAGTTGTTATTATATGATATGATGATTATGAATCGTGAAAATAATTTGTATATTGCGTATAATAAATTTAATATGGTTCGATTTTTCTTAGATGCAGTCATGCAGCTGCTACGGACTGTATGCCTGACACCATCATCTAAATCTCGATGTGTCTTAAAGAGCTATAAATAACTTTTGCTCTTCTCGTGTATATTTCTTGGGCTGTGACATAGTTACCTCTCTCTTTCTTTTATTTTAATAATATTTATTGTACATTATTAATTTTAAAATATTACAACCAAAATATTCTAATTTGATATAAAAATTATAAATTAAATTAAACTATCTTGGTAAACAAAATGAATTAAGATACGAAACAAACACATCTAGATGAACTAAATAAAGTCATATAAAAATACCAACTTTGAATATTGTGTATGATAGTCAGAGTTGTATAAATTTTTTTTTAATCAGATTTTTAAAACCTCTTGCAGGAGGCAGCTCAGTTAGTTTTTGATTTGAGTTGTATAGGATGGTTTTAATTACTGCTAAGATTTATTGTCTTTTCAAAATATTTTAAAAAGCTATTAGCGTCGACACGTTATTTAATATTAATTTTATTATTAAAGTATTTTCTTTTTTAGTATACTCAGGTGGTAATTTAAAAATGTTAAAATAGATTAACCCTAGAGAGTATTTTTAACACTAAAAAAATATTATAAATATTATTAAATCCTACAAATATTTTAATACTTTTTTCTTTTTCTAATATCTCCACTAACTTTGCATTACATCTGTTCCTTCTTCACTTCCTTGTGGATCTAATCGATCCGGGTCGACAAAAAGCTTCCATCTCCAGGGAAAGTAGAAAACGCCAAGCAAATGCCCAGTCACCCTCGGCTTTTTGATTTGATTGAACGTAGCTCCATCGAAAATCTACAAGTTGTTATTTAAATCTACAAGTTGTTATTTTTTAATTAAATTAATCGTTACATTTTAATTTAGAATTAGAGATGAATAAAAGATCGATTAAATTAATATAATTTTAAAATTGATTTGATTTATTTAGACATTTATATTTTATTATTTTAATTTATTCCATTTGATTTTGAATTTTAAAATTAAAAATTAATTAAATCGAATACTATCAACTGACTGTTTATATTATAAACAATTGGATCGTCCCCGGGGCAATGGTGCAACGGTAGGACATATGGGTTGTGATCTAGGGACTCGTGGTTCGATTCCCAGCTACAGTGTATTTATAAGAATTTTCTTCCAAATAGGAAATACAATCAAAGGATGCTGGGCATCTGGATTGACCACCGTATGCTTCCCGATTTATTCTGGTGGTCGGTGGTGGGAAATTTCCGTGGGACCGAGTTCCCGATTTATTCTGGTGGTCGGTGGTGGGAAATTTCCGTGGGACCGAGTTCCCGATTTATCCTGATGGTTGGTGGAAAATTTTCGTGGGATTGGATTATCGGCCACCTTCAGAGATTGAGTCCATGAGACTGACTAGGATTTATCTTTTTTTCTTTTATAAACAATTTGATCTTTTAACTGTTTTAATAATTACCCTCCTGCGTCGTAACCAACTGTACTTTCTCAATTTACCTCCTCACGGATGGTCATGGGGTCGATCGGGTGGGGCCGCTAAGGGGGTGGATCCACTTTTTTGAAGAAGACTTATCAATTGAATTAATTTTTTATATTAATTTAATTGATTCAATTTCGATTCGATTCAATGCCATATAAGGAAGAGAGAGAAAAATGGTGGGTGGGTCGTCGACGAGGTGATCCCTTCCCTCGGAAGCGCCCTCGCCCACATACTGCCTCTTTCGCTCTCTCCCTATGTCACTATCCACCACCACCACCTCCTCCCTCCCCCATAAAGGCAACGTGGACTGCAGGCTTCCCTGCGATCTCTGGACTCTCTCCTACTGTCAACTTCCTTTTACTACTGTTACTTCGCGGGGTGACTGACGTACGGTGGCGATGGATCCGTCGGACGCGTCGTTCTGGGTGGACTTCCTGCAGGGGATGCTGAAGCCGGTGGCGGCGCTGGCGGTGGTGCTGATGGCCGTCGCTCTCTCCTTCGTCCAGAAGCTCAAGCTCGAGGGCGAGATGATCTACGCCATCGCCCGCGCCTTCCTCCAGCTATCTGTCATCGGCTTCGTCCTCCAGTTCATCTTTGCCCAGAAGAACACCGCCTGGATCATCCTCGCTTACTTATTCATGGTACTCTTCTTTACTCGAAACAAAATCGAAGCTTCGCGATTGGGTTGTTGTATACTCTTCTTTACCTTGTTGTTTTCCGGCTTGGGTGGAAATTCAGTTCATTTTGGGAAGGTCAAAGGTCGCCCTAGAATGCTTAAACTGCAGTTGCGAACTTGTTGGGTTTTGAAGGTCGTGAATTTTGGACTTTTAAAGTTGGAAAAAATGAGAATTTTGAGGATAAAACTATCATGAAGGGGGGTGTCTTTCTATTCCATATGAATTTTAAAACGGGATGTATTTTAAAATAATTTGGTGGCACTTAAAAAGAAAAAAATTTAATGGCACCAACACTACAATTAGGTAAACACTTATAATAAATTTTGTTTGCACTTAGGATATAGTGTTAGTGTAGTAGCCCCTAGAATATAATTGAGTAGCATGTACCATATAACTTGGTAGCACTAATATACAATTTGGTAATACCTTCAATACAATTTGATGTCTTTTAAAATATATTTGATAACACCTTCAATACAACTTGGCAACATATAAGATATATTTTAATACCACCTACAATACAATTTGGTGACAATTATAATATAATTTGATAATGCCTATAATATAATTTATATTACCTTGGAGTTATGAAAATAAATAAATAAATAGTGCTTTAAGGTTTGTACACGAAGCTATTTTAAGATTCATACATGAACAAAAAAGCACCCTTTCAAATATTGGGGCATAAGGTGATACCCTCACCCCGGGGGATCTCCAGTACTGTCCCAAACGATCTGGAAGTGAGGTAAATTACAAAGGGCTTTGCCCTAGCTCAGTGACCCACTACATGAGGAGGTGAGGCAACCAGCGAAAAAAAGCACCCTTTCATATGATCATACATGAAGGGACCTTTGTGTTAGTCCTGTCTAATTCTTAGTCTAAAAAGAGGGTTATTTGAACTAAAAATGCTAAATAGCAATCATATACCCAAACACTTGCTTTCTCCATTCTAAAGCCACATTGTTAGCATTCATCATGACATTATTTTTGCAAGCAAGGCCTTTACCTGTCGAGTACCTTTTATGCTTTCAAATAGTTCTCCTTGTGGCATTCTTTTTTACCTTTAGAAAAGAAATATCAACATCTTTCATCCTTATATACAATTTGTTTCATTTGCCTCTATAGGCTATTTTCGAAGAATTGGATCCATATAAAACAACCTTTTATCTTAAGTCAAATTAGAGTATAATATCAAAATGTTTCATCCTTATATACAATTCATTTCATTTGCCTCTATAGGCTAATTTTGAAGAATCGGATCCATATAAAACAACCCTTTATCTTAAGTCAAATCAAAGTATAATATCAACATGTTTCATCCTTGTGTACAATTCACTTTCATTTGCCTCTAGAGGCTATCTTTGAAAATTTTGATTCACAAAATAAAATTATCTTAATTTTTAAATTGGAGTAAAATTTTCAACGCAGAGAAAATTACATTAAGGTCACTACTTGCTTTCAACCATTACAAAATAATTATATGCTTTTGTAAAAGTTAATTAGGAAGGTTCCCAATCTCAAGTCGTGTCGAAGTTTCGGTGTTTGACTGGAATAATACTATTTCAATATTGTGTCGATGTTCTAATGCATGGTGTTAGTGATCCATTGAATGTTGAGGGAGGAAGGAGATGAAGCATAGGAATGATACGTTATCTATGTCAAGTGGTATCAAGTTTTAGTAATTTATCGGAATGATATGTTTCGACTATTTTACTTGGTACGGTATGAGATTTCAAACCATGATCAAGATCACTAATACTATTTAGATCAAAGAGATTGTTTAATTGAAAGAAACTTGACTAAACTATTGAGGAACGGATAATTCACAAAAGAGGAATTATGACACAATGCTACAAACTACTCAAAAAGCAAGGCAATTCCGATCAAAGGTTGTAGTTGGATCTCGTATACTATAGAGTGAAAGAACTATGACTTCTTACTCTTTTGTAGCATTGTAGCTCAACCAATGTAGTCTTTGTAAGCTGAAGTCTCAACCAACGGGAGATGGAATGAGAAGATCAAGAGTTTCTTATAATATGAACTGAAGTTGTTTGATAGATTCCCGACCAAGAGACTCTTTTGTTTCCTTTCATTGGGCAGCTTTCCAAGAGTCTGCTTGAATCTCCGTAACTGTTGTTTATCCTTAGTTAGCTCCTATTCTTGGCTTCGCAACTGAAGTTAATTATAATAACGTTGGCTAGAACTTCTGCCCTGTTTAGATTAAAGATATTGTTTAATAATCTGTTGATCTCTTACTAATTTGCATTTAGTTTGTTTTGTTATCTTTGATTGTTTAGCCAACCCCACCTAGTGGGATAAGGCTTGATTGTTGTTGTTGTATCTTTGATTGTTTCTTGATTCACCTCCTAAAATTTTCAAATTTGTATTGATATATATTTTCATGTAGTGTACTACCACATGTATTTTCTTTTATGTTGTCCCATCATCTCTATGAAATAGCATATCGTGTATGATCACTTTAACATATTAAAAAAAATTACTCCACAATCATCTTATTTTACATGGTATCAAAGTCAATGTTCATTTAGCAAACAATGTTTTTGATTTTTTAAGCTGTAGATGACTTGTTATGTTGGTTGCAAGCATAGCTATGAATCTTCTATTTTGTTTTGTCTCCAATTGTTTCTCAATCCATCTAGATATTCTTTCAGTTCGCAATGATATGTATATTTTCATTTTGTATACAAAATTAACACGATCCATTTACACAACTTGATCTCCAATTTTGTGGGACTAGGTTTAAGGTAAACATGTTATTTAGTAGTAATTTGCATAAGTTATAAATATATAATCTAATAAAGAAGATATAAACATATAGTATAGTAAAATATATATTATAATATATAATCATATGGATTTTAAGAATTTGTATAATTAAATATAGTTGTATGTTGTCTATATTTAAAATTTATTTGAGTTTGTTGAATGACATCATGTGCACTTATGTTGTTTAATAATATGAGTCATGCCACATGAATTGTGTCTAAGCTATCTAACCCATTTAATTACATGGGTTAACTCGTCTATAAATGAGGTCATATGCAGCTTGTAGTTTTTGACCGTTTATTAAGCAGGCCAAGTTCAAGTTGAGATTATGAAACAATCATAGGGTTTGTTCATATGCAATACCCTACACATGTCTGTCTACTCAAGAAATTTATTTACGGTCTTGGCTAAGCATTTTGAGCATGACTTCATCGTCTAACCAATTAGCTATACTTTTAGGTTACTCTGAATCTAAAATTGATTCATCTCTCATATTTAGAGGAACTACTAGCTCCATGATATACATCCTTATTTATGTGGTGGTGACATTTTAATCACTCGGAATAATAAAGACGGGATTAAGGATTTGCTTTGTTATCTCAGGTAAGAATTTCGTATTTAAGACCTCATTAGTATTTGATTCTTCCTTGGTATTAAGCTACTTTCACATTTAGAAGGTTGTCTTCTATCTCAAAGTGAATATATCTCTAGGTTCCTTAAATGAGCAAAAAAGTATAGAGCACGTCACATCTCTATACTAATCATAGCAACTCTTTAACATCCTCCAATCCCCTACTTGATCCTAGCATCATTGGAGCACTCTATTGTTGCCATTACACACTAGATATTGCCTTTATACTCAATTGACTTATTCATGCCCTCCTGAGCAACATTGGGAAGTGGTTAAATCAATACTTCACTCCCTCAACGGCATAATTCTTCATAGCCTCCTAGTATGTTGTCACTTAACGAGAGAACTACATGCATATAATGACAGGGATTATGCTAGTTCTGGTGAAGACAAATGTTGTGGGTTCATTATATTTATTGGGAGGAATTCGATCTCTTGGGCCACCAAAATGTAATCTATAATGTTTTTTTAGCACTTAGGTAGAATACATGGTCATCCCAATGCTACATCAAAAGTTATTTGACTTCGATCGCTTCCATTTGAGCTGCACCTATCCATCAACAACGTATCCAAGATTTAGCACAACAACATTGGGGCAACTTATCTATTTGCCAATCTAATTTTGTATGCCCATACAAACTATATAGAAACTGATTTTTTATTTTCAATGAGAATGTATGGCAAGTCGACAATAGTCTGTGATCAAATTGTTAATATTTTTACAAAATCTCTACCAAGGCAATGTTTCCACTTATTGGAGACCATACTCAGTGCCCACCACCTCTTGTAGGATTTGCAGCGGTGTAATAGTAAAAAGATCAATGGCAATACAACATAGACACAGCCAAAATATCAACTGTAAATAGTATCAGTTCTATGCTGCACAATAACATTTGTACCTGTAGTTGTGCCTATAGCAGCTATCCTTGATTAATTGGCAAGTCATTCACACACCTCCACATCTCTATATATAGCTAGAATGGGTGTATGTAGCTCCTGGGGCTATCGTGCAATGGTAAGAGGTGGGACATGCTCCTTAGGCAGTGAAGATTCAAATCTCATCCAAGGTACATTATACTCGAGAAGTTTGAAAAACCTATGATGTTGGACCGTCCGTCAAGATCCATTTGTGCTTCCCGATTTACCCTGGTGGTCGGTGGAAAACTTCCATGAGGCCGGGCCGGTCACCCCCAGGATTTGTCGGATCGTAAAAGCTGGATACTTGCATTACCAAAAAAAAAAAGAATGGGTGTATGCAGAATATACAAAAAAATTACTTCTTCGTTCTCCTCAGCTTCTTCTTTCTCTACAAATTAACTGTACGCTGACAATGGTAAACCTACCTGGATCATGCCGTTAGCATGATAATCTTTTACTATATATAAAAAGAATCATCTTTTCTCTGGTCTTGTTATTTGTGATGTTGGCAAAGTCGCTTACTTTTGCTGTTATGTACAGAAGACAACGAATGAAAGGTTTTATGAAAAATTTGACCTATGGATTCTGGTATAGGCTCTCCTTGTAACAGTATATAGATTTCCAATTGAAGTAATTATCACTTAATAATCATGTAAAGCATTTCCACCTAGTAGTTTCTATCTTGCTATATTTTCTAAGGTTAGCTTAAGGATAGTAATTCTGTCCCATGAGGGTTGAACTTTAAATTACCATTACTCGTGCATGTTTAGAATGAAATTGCAATGTGTTTGTCATTTGTAGGTATCTGTTGCGGGTTATACAGCTGGTCAACGCGCAAAGCATGTACCGCGAGGGAAATGTATAGCTGGAATCTCTATTCTGGCAGGTACATCAGTGACGATGTTCTTGCTTGTCGTGCTGAATGTCTTCCCCTTTACTCCAAGGTACATCATTCCTGTTGCCGGCATGATGGTCGGTAATGCAATGACCGTCACAGGTGTTACCATGAAGAAGCTACGGGAAGATCTTAAAGTGCAAAAGAACCTGGTTGGTCCCTTAACTCATTTGCTTAATTTTTCTCTGCCCATAACTTAAAGCACCAAATGTTGGTTCATACCCCATATGGTTTTTTCTTGATTGTTAGTTTAGATTGTATAAATCTCATGTAATTGTGCTACTTTCTATTCAGATTAGGCTAAGTAGAGAAGGTTTTTTTTTACCTCTTTGTTAGGTGGAGACGGCATTAGCTCTCGGTGCAACTCCGCGTCAAGCGGCACATCAACAAGTTAAGAAGTCTCTTGTGATTGCACTGTCCCCAGTTGTGGACAATGCCAAAACAGTGGGTCTCATTTCTCTTCCAGGTGCAATGACAGGGCTCATTATGGGTGGTGCATCACCTTTGGAGGCAATCCAACTCCAGATAGTCGTCATGAACATGCTTATCGGAGCATCGACCGTTAGCAGTATCGTATCGACATATTTGTGTTGGCCTTCTTTTTTCACAAAAGCTTACCAGTTGGAATACAAAGTGTTCGCAGCCGATTGAACTCTGTTTTTCTCCCCCTT
Organism: Curcuma longa; assembly: GCA_025388495.1. Lineage (NCBI taxonomy): Eukaryota > Viridiplantae > Streptophyta > Magnoliopsida > Zingiberales > Zingiberaceae > Curcuma > Curcuma longa. The sequence continues at coordinate 8,387 of JAOBBC010028570.1, forward strand.
TCAGAAATAACTAGTGAATGTCATTTGCTATCAGTGTTGTATTTGATGTTGGTATGATAAGATGAATGTGGATTGAGGATTTGAGTTGTTCTTTTGTCTCTTTTTCTGAGCAAATTGGTTATTCCTGCCAACCCTGAAAGAGAAGAAATCCTCAAGTAATCAAGGAAATATTCTCATTCTCCATGGATGGTGTGCCTTCACCTTTGCTGGTGTGGTTAGTTGGTAATAAACTACTCTTTCTTGTGAGTTCTCCTAAAATAAACATTCTTATGTTTAATTGCAAAAATAATCTTTGAATAGTTGTTTTATAGAATAAATATTTCTATATAATAGTTTTGTTAAACTAGCAAGAATTAGTTATCCATTGTTTTATTATTATTATTTTCTGTTCTAAATAAGTTTGGTGGGTTGCTAAATGGACCATGGTGACTAGATAAGTCAGAGGGACTAATTGAGTTGAATAGAACAAAGGGTTCAATAAGGATGAGCAAGTTGAATAAGCTAAGTTGGTCAATCTAGTTGATTGAGTTGAATAAGTTAAATGGACTAGGCACTTTAGATGAGTTGTAGAGGGTTAGGTCGAGCTCAATAGGCAACTTAGGTAGGTTGGGTCAAGTGGACCTATTAGGTTGGCTAGGGTAAGTGGGCAGGTCGACTATACTAAGTAGGTAGGTCTAGTTGAGTAGGCTAGGTGGTCAATTGAGTTAGTCAAATTGAGTGAGCCAATTGATCATTCAAAACAAAAGGCATAGATCAAGAGTCAATAATGAAGTTTTAGTAGGTCAAGGTTAATTGGATTCTATGCAATAATGAGGCTTCAACATGTCAAAGTTCATCCGATGCTAGACAATTAATGAGAACTCTCGGCGGGTCAAGGTTAATCGGATGTCAAGCAAAAAGAGTCCTGATAGGTTGAGATCAACAGTATACTAGACAAGGGAAGAATTTAACTTCGGTAAGGTTGAAACAAGAGTATTAATCAATTGATAGGGTATATCAATCGACTGATGGATCTTAAATCATGAAAGCAAGATTTGCTATATTAATTAAACTTTACTATAGTAATTAGGGTTGCTACAATAATAGTTGATTGATGAACAATTGATGTTGGCTATTATTGTAGTAAATAAAAAATTTAGATTTAGTTAATCGACATGACTATTTTCATATAGTAACAGCCAATTATTACTATAGAAAAAAAATAGTGTAGCAATTATAAAGTTGGGGAATCGATTGGGCTAATTTTTATCAACGAAAAATAATAAAGATTAACTCTGGATTGATCCTATAATATTTTTGTTCATCTGCCAAAGTTAAGACAATCTTCCATCAAAATCATAATAAATCTTGGGACGAACCTCGGATTGAAGCCCATATACGTTTATACCTGGCTCTGCCTTTGAATGCCAAGTAAACCAACTTTGAATGATAGGTATTTGCCCCATCACCAACATAGATATAAGTTGCTCAACTAGCTGTGAAGGGTTGGTGTTAGTGATAGTGCCCTAAAAATAATTGAATTGTAAAAGAGGAATCACTATACAATATAATTACCTATTAATCAATTATAAAAGAGAAATCATTATACAAGTAGTCAAACTATTTTAATCAAGTTTGAGTTTTTTTTTGGATTAAGTTGGATAAATAATATTTTTGATATAATAGTGTTATAATAGTTATGATCATAATTATTACAAATATATTAAAATAAAGATATTTTCGATATGGAAAATATGATGTATTATATTTTTGATATATATTTTTTAAAAAGGTGCCTTTTACAAAAAATAATAATGGAGGGCACCATTTTATTTTTGCCCTTAAATAATTTCACTAATTTTCTTCTATTAATGAGCGTAAAAAAATATTATATATAAAAAAAGATTTGATATACAGTACACTTTATGCTGCATACCCATCAACATCTAGTACAATTTTTAATTTTTTTTTAGAGTTTAGGGTATAATATTTAGGGTTCATTGTTTAAAGTTTAAAAACTAAAAATAAAGATATTTTCGATATGGAAAATATGATGTATTATGTTTTTTTTTTTTAAAAATAGAGGTGCCTTTTACCGAAATAATAATGAAGGGTGCCATTTTATTTTTGCCCTTAAATAATTTCACTAATTTCCTTCTAATAATGAGAGTGAAATATATAAAAGGATTCGATATCTTCCACATTTTATGTTGCACATTCATGAGCATGTAGTATAATTTTTTTAAAATTTTTTTAAGGGTTAGGGTATAGTGTTTAGGTTTCAAGATTCAAGATTTAGGGTTATATTATTTAGGCTAAATGAAGTGAAAATTGAAGTTAAAAAAACTATACTAGGTGCTCATGGGTGTGCAATATAAGGTGTGTAACATATCATTCATATAGATGTATAACATGAATTATAAATATTATATATTAACTGGTCAAACTTGGTTAACTTTTAAACAAGTAATTTTTGAACCGAGCTTAAACTAAGCTCATTTAACTTTTAAATGAACCATTTTCAAATTAAGCTCGAGCCATTCATGAACTATTTAATATTATTATAAGCCGAGCTTGAGCTTAAGAATTAAAGCTTGAATCGAACTTGAGCTTAATTAGGGAAAATGAATCGAGCTCAAGCCTTTTATTGTTTGGCTTGGCTCGATTCAATTACACCCCTAGCTAAAACTCCATACAAACTTTGGACTAGCAAACGACCAAGTATTAGACACTTTCATGTTTGGGGATATTCAACTAAGATATTATAGGCCAAATAAAAGAAAATTGGACTAAAGAACAATTAATTGTTATTTTGTTGGAATTTTAAGAGATTAAGAGGGTATAAGTTTTATAATTCCATGACTAAGTCCCTTTTTGCAATGAGAAATGTAACATTCTTTGAGGATGTTGAGTTTGGAGGGAGAGATAATGATAAAGAATTTGCTCTTGAAGAGAATTAATTCAAATTCAAGAGGAATTAATTCAAATTCCTACCATTGCATTTGATGATGTTACCATACAAGGCATTGATCAAGAAATAAATCTGGAACTTCAAGACAATAATGAACTCCCCATACAGAATGGGAAAATTATTCTTGAAGGACAAACTCAACACCCTCAAAGTTAGGAAGCAATGGTATTAAGGAGATCTATGAGAGAAAGGAGAAATGTTATTTCGAATGATTTCATAAGGAGAAATGTTATTTCGAATGATTTCATAGTATTTCTCCAATAACATGAGGATGGTATTGGATTAGTGGAGGATAATCCTATCAACTTCCATTAGGTCATATAAAGTTTGAATTCTCAAATGTGGATTGATGCCATTAATGAAGAAATTAAGTCGATGTATGAAATTAATGTTTGGGATCTCATTTTATTACCTGAAGGTGTAAAATCCATTGGTTACAAATGAATATTTAAAATTAAAAGAGATTCAAATGATAATGTAGAGAGATATAAGACTTGTCTTGTCACAAAAGGCTTCACTCAGAGGGAAGACATCAATTATAAGAAGACTTTCTTCCAAGTTTCTACGAAGGACTTCTTTAGAATTATTATAACACTTATTGCATATTTTGATATTAAGTTACATCAGATGGATGTAAAGACTATATTTCTCAATGACGACATCAATGAAACAATTTATATGCACTACAAAAAAACAGCTAATTTACGACGAAAATTTGGGACGAAAAATATTCGTCGCCAATTGGCAACGAAATTTGGGACGAAATTCATTTTCGTCGCAAATCTGCAACAAAATTTGGGACGAAAGATGTATTAGTTGCAGTTTCGCAACTAAAATATTTCGTCGCCAAAAACAATTCGTCGCCGAATTCGTCGCAAAATTTGCAACGAATAAATAATTCGTTGCAATTTGGCGATGAAAAATGAAATCGTTGGAAAAAAAGACAGTATCCTCAAATGGCGCTGAAATATGGCGACGAAAAGGTAATTCGTCACCAA
>JAOBBC010029252.1:0-12318 GCA_025388495.1 Curcuma longa
GGGCCAAGCCTACCCATTATAGCTAAGCCCAATAACAATATGTTAATTATGCTAGTCCACATAAAAATATCCAACAAGCCTGACTAAACTTCTCACTAAACTAGGTCAAACTTGGTCAGACTTCATTAAATATATTGTCAAATAAATATCAAACCCTAGAGGTCTATTGCACTAACACCTATCTCTTTTGTCATTAGCATTCCTCTAACTTTAAAAGGAGATGAAAGATAGTTCATCCTACCATCAATTAGGGTCAAGGACAAGGACAAGTTGCTTGAGTTGAAAGCAACGAAAGGAGGGAGCTAAAGCGAATGCAAGGGAGGAAAAAATAAATAAGGTAACTAGTTGACTACTTACGTGTGTGTCGAAGTATAAAATACCCTTCACAGTAGATACAACTAGAAATCCTAATCTTTGTTATCCAAATTAACTAACTTTTATTGTGTATCATCTCCATCATTCCATAGCCACTTAAGATATCCAATTTGGTTACTCATACAAGTTTGATTAGTTCCTTAAAACGCTATTAACTTTAATTTGTTTGACCATCTTGTTATTCCTCTAGTATATCTCTAATATGGTGGCAACCATCTTTGTGTGTTTTTTTTATCAATTTCACCCATCAAGCTAATTTTATGTTTGATACATGTACACTTTCATCATTGGGAGGAAGAACTAGTTTAGTCTTCCACTTGCACCAAGTATTAATGATATTGTGTTCCAAATGATAAGTTACACGTTTCTATTTGTTATATGATTCATAGAGTAAAGGTGGATAATGTTCTTTTTGGCGATGACACGATCCACCCCTAAGCACTGCTTAATCTTGTCAGGAAAAACTTCGCAATGTGGGAAGATGAGTTGAGTAATCTAATGAGAAGGCTAAGGCCGAGGGAAGATGAGTTATGGTTTTACGCCATGATTGATAGACACTAAATGTAAGTTAAACATGCTTCGCATAGGAGTTATGATAGTGGTTCAAGAGTTGCACATGCTTTAAAGGAAGAGAAAAAATGTTCACTTTTGCTCATCATCATTTTGTTCCTACTTAAGTAAAAAAAGTCAAATTTATCACCCTAGCGGTCCCACACGATTGACCTCACAACCATCTATGAGGAGGTAAATCGAGAAGTTACAGTTGGCCACTATAGGGGAGGGTATTATCTCGGTTTCGCCAAGATTCAACCTTTGCTCACTTCAACAAGTCTGCCCTGTTGGGATACAATCAAAGTCCCACATTGAAAATACATGAAAAAGATTTTGAGGTTATAAGATAGAAAATATCTCATTAGTACGAGGCTTTTTGGGTAAAATCCAAAAATAAAATCATGAGGGTGTGGACCCAAAGTGGACAATATCGATTCCATCAGATCTAACAGTGGTATCAGAGCAGGTCCATGTGGTGGGAGCTCCTAGTAAAGGGTTCGTTGGGATCCATACCAATAAGGGGTCCATTGGAACCGTTAAGGAGGGGCTCCCAAATTGAAAATATATGAAAAATATTCTGGGGCTATAAGATTGAAAAATATCTTATTGGTACGAGGCCTTTTAGGTAAAACTCAAAAATAAAATCATGAGGGCAAAGTGGACAATATCGTACCGTGAGGCCTTTTGGGTAAAATTCAAAAATAAAATCATGAGGGCGTAGGCTCAAAGTGGACAATATCATACCGTTTTAGAGAGATATATAGATTCCATCGAATTTAACATACCCCGTAGTAATCAACTCAATTATGCCCCGAGGACATCATTTTGTTCCTACACATTGAGTTATATTGATGAGTAATGAAATATATCTGTACATAGTATTTGTACATAATACAATGACATTCGGAATTTCAATTCAATTGTAACTACTCTTACATCAACTTTGTATTTCTAGTTTTATGCGAGTAATTTGTGTCAATTTTATATTACAAAGCTCAACTACTCTATTAATTAGCAAATCGATGCTAGTTCAAGTGATATGATTCTTAATTTAATTATACGAAGAAAAAAAATTGTATTCATAACTTGATATTTTTTGATACCTCAAGTGGTTTTTTTTGATCAATTTTATTACCGAGTCAATAAAACAAAACATAATTTGAAAGTCATATAAAACATCAATCAAGCCTTGTAAATTATGTTCTCTGATTTTGTAAATTGTGTTTTTTTTTAATCTAGGTTTTCAGTTCTTTTAACTGACTAATTCTGAGGTAACTGATTTGACTCCATAAAAAATTTTCACCAACCATCAGAATAAATTCAAAAAGTGCTCATATTGAAGTCACCGATCGATAATCGACTTTCACGATCAACCCATCACCGTCATGCTCCATTTGGCTATTAGAACCGTGAGCCATAACATGGTCGCTCCGTGAGATGGTAGTCTGATCACTCAGGTAATTGTACTTCGTACTATTTTTCATAATTTTTTCTACAAGATAGAATATATACATACTCTAGTCAAGAATTAAATCATGGCGCTAGGGAGAATCCATCAATAGTCTTATCGTTGCACTATGCCAAAGGGTTGTAAATTGTGTATATTAGTGATAGAGCAAGATGTTGCAAATTTTATAATTTGATCCTACAATCATGAAATACTTGAGTATCTTAGATGAGCTTGAAGTTTCTAATGCTACTAAATGAGGTAAGACATGATTATTTGATGAGCAAATGTGCACATTGATGTTGACTCATTGTCAATTTGATGATATTGACTTATTATTGTTTGTATCTCTTAAATTGACTCTTCTTCAAATGTCATTTTGAAAGATCTTATCAATAAATTAGGTAATGTTCTTATCAAATAATTATACAAAAATCATTTTTTTTTCTTCGTGCATTTAAATCTTTTTTTAAAAGGTATATAATTTGTCACAATTGTATATTGAGTTGGTGACAATATAATTTAATTGGTGAAACCAATTTGATGTGTGATAAAATTAATATGATTTACTTGATTGTGTCATATTAATCTGATGATTATTAAAAAAGCGTGATCTTATTTGCTTATTGTTGTATTTGTCTCATGATTATGTCAAACTAGCATTTGTATTTGTATAATATTTTTTTCCTAATTTAAAAGTAATGTCAAATAGTATATTCAAGTCTAAATTCTCATAATTTTATTTTTAAATTTAACCCAAAAGACATAATACCAATAGAGATATCTTTCATCTTATAAATTTATAATCTTTTTTTATGTATTTTTATTGTAGGACTTTAATTATATCCTAATAAAATTATCATGTTAGACTAAAATATTTTAATATTTTTTATAAACGGGAGCAAAAGATGATTTTACTTCAGTATCATTGCTTCTACAGTGAGACAATGTTGTGTGTCCATGAAGTTTGCAAGAACTTAATAAAATGCAAATGAAACTCATTTAGTTGTTGACATGACGCACCTAAGATGGTTTGACATAATAACTCAAAATACAATTGGAGATTAACGAAAGATGCAATGAGATATTCAAGGGACCATAGTAATAAGAAGAGTATGGAGTTGGGTTCAATAACTTTGATAACAATGGTAAGAGGTGGACTATGTTGGTGCAACGATGAACAGGTTGATCAAGCTCAAATTGACCCAAGATGGGATTTTGAATTTTGATGAATATGTTAGTTACTCAAGTGAGATGTTAAATAGGTCAAGATTAATCGAATATTTAATAGTTGATCAATATATTAGTTGGTCGAGTGAGATGTCAAGTAGGTCAAGATTGATCGGATATTTGACAGTTGATCAATATATTAGTTGAATGAGGAAAAGTCAAGTAGATTAAAGTTGACTGAATACTCGACAAGATATGAAAAGTCCAAATGGATCATGGTTAACCGGACACTTTTGGTAATTAGAAGTTCAACAATGACTTGCTAAGTGGGAAATTCAAGTGGATCATAAGTGCCCTGACACTTGACGATCGAAAGCCTAATAAAGAGTTGACAAAAAGTCCAAGTGAGTCATGATTGACCGAACACTTGGTGATCAGAAGTCCAACATAGAGTTGACACAAACAGAAAGTCAAGTGAGTCACGGTTGACCAGACACTTGATGATAGAAAGTTTAAACGAATCAAGGAAAATCAGATGTTTGGAATGGATGAAGTTCTGGCATGTCAAGGGTGACCGTAGGCGCATAAAATCTCAATAGATTAAGAGTGATCTGATATTAAGTGAAGGAAGTTTTGGTAGGTTGAAATTAATTGAATACTTGACAAGATGAGTTTTCAATTTTAGAAAGACTGAAACAAGGGTAGCAACCGATTGCTAGGAAGGGGCAATCGATTGCTAAAAGGGTGTTCGAGGCGCTCGAGACTTAGGCTACTCGGATGCGCGGGGCTTCTCAAGTTGTTGACTCGGGCTTGGGCTTTGGCATTCAGCCGGGACCTTAACCCACTTAAACTCTGGCTGCTCAGCAAGGCGTTTAGTTAGCACTCGGGAACCCACTCGAGCTTAAGACTCAGAGTCGATCGGGTGCTCGAGGTGCTCAGGTGCGTTCAGGAGTCAATGTTCGGTTGAGTTGGCACTCAGGAACCCACCTGGGCTTGGAACAACAAGTCAACCCATGACAGTTGGTCGGGACCCACTTGAGCTTGGTACAAGGCAACCGGTCGCTATCCACTCAGGTTCGAGACACAATAGTCGATCACGACCCACTTGGGGTCGGGACATAGTAGTCGACATGACCTACTCGAGCTCAGGCATTAGCAATCGGTCATGATCCACAGACTCAAGCTTTGACGGTCGGTCACGAAGCCACTTGGGCTTGGGCTTCAACTATTGGCAACAAGTGGGCCTACTCAGACAGGGGTTAGATTGCACGTGTGATGCTACTAATCGATTGTTGGGTGATAACAATCAACTGTTAAATCAGTTCGAATGAACAGAATGCTTCTAAATCGATTAGCTAGTTCAACTAGTGTCTAACAATCGATTAGTATATCTCAACAATCGATTGATGGTGGTCAAACAGTGTGGAAAGAACTATTGCAGGTGTTAACGGTCGAATTACAACGAAGCAATCAATTAATGAAGACTATCAATCAATTGCTAGGTGGAAATCCGCCTAAACAATAACTTATAAAAGAGAGTTGTAAGGTAAATCGAAGAAGTCGGTTCTTGGAGATTTGACTACGAAGTGCTGCTGCATTTTCAAACCAATAAGAGACAATTCCAAGTTACAAGAAATCGTCTAAACCAAGATTCGTGTAAAGTAGTTTACTTTCATTGTATTTACTTTTATCTCTTGTGTTTGCTTGTATTGTTTGTAAGAACAACTTGTAAGAGACTTCTTTACCTTCAGAAGATATCCGAGAAAAAGAAGAATAATGATGAAAAATTACTAGGATTAAGTCTTAGAGTAGTCGCATTAGGAGATGGCGAATCAAGTAAAAATGATTTATCTTGTGCTTGTGTTTTCTTTTGTTGTGTATTTTTCTGTTGCATGTTAACCTTTTATAAATAAACATGAAATTAAGACGAAGTGATTCACCCGACCCCTCTAGCTCTTGCATGGGTCCTAACAAATTACGTAGATAACCTAGTGCACATGTGGAATGATTTGAAGATTTAATGCATATAAGGGATTGAGTACCTAAGTGAATGTGTGCTCTTAGGGAACACCAAAGTAAAGATGTGAAGATTTTGAGATTATGTGAATTGCAACATTTGGGTTTGCGCTTCCAAGTTAATTAAGCTTAATTGAGAGCCTTTAGAGTAAGACACATACCAATCACTAATATATGTATTTATGCGGTTTGGCATCTCCAAAGACTCTTACTTTATGAATTATGATTCATCAGTGGATCACTCTTAAAAAGTTACTATCCTTTCTTCTTCCTAGTCAACTAATAGAAGTGAGGTGGAGAAACTCTTTATATGCTCAAAATACAAAAGGATTCCAAGAAAGCTTGCGAGTACAAAGGAGAAGCTCTAATAAATTTATCAATTCTATTTCACTAACCTTAAAGCCTAGACCAAACTCCTTTTATATAGCATTTTATCTTATTCTTCATTGATTGTAAAGTTGATCTATAATTGATTAGTTGACTAAAAGCAACCATCAGTTGATCGATGTCCGTAGCCAATTGTTGTTGCGTAGCTTTTTGACTTCAATGACTCTTTCTATTAGCATCAATCTACTAGGATCAATTGATTATTCAATCGATTGAGCTATGAACAAAATTTTTTTATTTACTAGCTCCTCAGCATGAGCTGACTTTCTAGTTGACTTAGTCATTATCAATTAATTGATGTTCCTAATTAGTTAATTGGGCCAAACCATAAAATATTGAACAAACTGTAGGGTTTAGGGTTTATAGTTAATTGAATATTTTCATTTTACCCTTGTCCCCATGTGTACAGGTATTCAACTCTCACCACTTACCAATTTACCATCAAACTCTCACACTTGCATTTGATTTCACCCTCACAATTATCTCCCATCACGTTACTCACCCCTCGAATATACCAAGCTCTCGTATCGTGTGTATCATTCTTCACACTTTACCTAAATAGTGCACCTTTATTGGATGCCATCAATAATGCCCTCGATGTTCTTATCTTATGGTCTCTTAGATGCTCCATGTCACTTTTTCGATCTCTATATATGGACCTCAAGCCACTAGCTACCAACTTAGCCTCTCCAAATTATGTTCTAGAGCTATTCCAACACCACTTCATTGCTTCAGCCATGCAGTCCTTTAGTCACCCCATGCAACCTTCTCCATGGGCCTCTAAGCCACCAAGTCAGTGTGTCTCCAAATTATAAGACAAGGTCGTCTAATATAAAACTTTTATAGAAACATCAAAACCCAAGTTGAAACATAGCATTTGGGACACAATTGCACCAAAAACATCTATTCTCGAGATGACCATTGCTCTCTGTTTGAATTGAGTTGACTGGAATGATAATTGAATCAATAAGAAGTCTATTGGATGGATAAGTAGCATAAGTTCGTTGGAAAGGCCAATCGAGTCAATTACAATGGTTTGAATTGATTAATTAAGATTTATTGAATCTTATTGAGTTAATTGAAGGTGTATTTGTTAGCTCCTGGGACATAATTGAGTTGGTTATAACGAAATAGAATTGCTGAAGTAGACAAGGGTCGAATCTCGGTGAAACTGAAATAATGCCCTCCTTCATCATGATCAATTGCAACTTCTCGATTTACCTTCTCATATATAGTCGTGGGACCGATCATGTGGGGCCGCTGAGATGACGAATTTCACTTTTTTACTAGTTGGTGGTAGATAAATTTACAATCTTATTCAGCTGAGTTAGTTTGAATTACTTGAGTTGACTCAAATGGAGTTGAATCAATAGAAGCAGTTTAAGTTAATATTAGTTATTAGTATATAAGGTTTCCTTATCATCATTTTAATTGATGGAACTCAGATTAACTCAAATCAACTAAAGGCTAATCAAATGAACAATTTTATTCTCTATTTGAATACTCTTTTTGTTACTATAAATAGGGCTAATGGGCTCTTGAATATGGAGTCATCAATATGAGTTGAATCATCATGTTGATTTGTTGAGTCAAATAATTTAAACATATTAAGTTAAAATTTTATTAACTTATTTATAAACAGACTTAAATCAACCAACATGTGTGAGTTGCACGTCTAGATGGATCGATCCATGATGGGCTCGGGTTGCCCGCATGTCGAGAAAAAAAAAATTAAAAATTAAATTATGAATTTATGATGATACATGTATTTTTAGTTAAAAATTATAATTTTTTAATACCAATTACTTTGACTAATATATAAGTGTGAAAAATTAAGAATTTTATTAGAGATTTTTTTTAAAAATGTTTATTTATGAAAGGATCAAATTTAAATTTTTTATATATTTTTATATTTTTTTAATAGATAGATCCGTCGCAACCAATTAGATTGGATTGGGAAGCTCTATTTGCTAACTCTACTTTTTTCTGTAAAAGGTGGAATCTATTACCCAGCGACTCCACACAGTCAGCTCTATGATCATCTATGAGGAGGTAAATCAAAAAATTACAATTGACTATGACAGAGGAGGATATTGTCTCAGCTTTATCGAAATTCAAACTTTTATCCTCTTAACCAATTCAGTTATGTCCGAGGACGCCAACTCTACTTGAATACACAACTCTACTTCAATGTTAAGCGTTCATTTTAAGGTTTTCTTCTTTGCGCTTTCAATTTTTATATCTTATAAAGAAATTACTTTTTGTACCACTTTCCATACTATAGTATATCTATGTATACAAATTAAAAAATTAACTCAAAATGTTATATAATTTATCTATGTAAAGTGTATTTAATCACTTTACATAATTATTACATAATTTTTTTAGTCATTTAATCACTTTGAATGCATGATTAGACTTTGATGGTCTTCTAAACTGTATTTATCTATTTAAATTTAAAATTTAAAAAGAAATATTCATATAATAATTTTGATAAAAATTATTAAATGAGCAAATATAATTGGTTGATCAAAAATATCATAATTTTATTTATATTATACTTACATAATTTGTATCATTTTGTTCTCTATTATGTTTTAAAAAGTATATTTTAAAATATATAAGTTTTAAAATTTTATATATATTTTAAAAATATTATTAATATATATTTTTATACATTTATGGATATCCCTAATTATCAGAATCAATAGAATACAAAAGGATGCCCTAATATATTTCTCAATAATATTATAACAATTGTATCTTAACGCTATAACATATTAAAGTAAATTATTTTTTTAGTTCAACGTAACTTATCAAAAATATGCATATAACACTTATAAATTTTAAAAAATATTTTATCATGTTGGTCCAACTTTTTAAAACTTGATTAAAATTGTTTTAACAATATTAAAAACATCATAAAATTATTATAATAGCTAATTAATAGTTGTTACAACTTTGTAATAGTAATTTAATGGCTGTAATATTATTGTATTAATACTAAATGACTACTATAATAATTTTAATTTTTTAAAATAATTTTAATCAAATTAATTAATTTTAATTAAGTTGACAAAAAAATTCTAATATAAAAATGTCATATGTTTATTTTAATACATTATAATAATTATTTTTGATAAAAAAATATTGCTCCTTTAACTTTTTTTTATAAAAAAGAATATTATTTTGACAATTCAGATAATTAAGGTTGTTATCTGAATTTTTATCTTAATAATTTTAATAATTTTTATTTTACTCTCGATATTTTTAAATTTTTTGTAATTTTTAATATTTAAAAATTATAATGCATGAATTTTGATTCAAATTACTAAATAAAATGCGCATGGAATAGAGATTTAGATAGATAATTTTAGTAGAAAAAAATTAAATAGATCATTCTTACATAATAAATTAAAATAGAGTACCTTTTTTAAAAAAAATCCTTTTTTTTCCTTGAAACGGGGAATGTAGGATCAGCACCTACGGTTGGGTTAGGTACGGATGAAACCACCACGTCTTCGTAGGGCCAGTCTCGAGACGGCTCGGACCCACATCCAATTTTGCTTCGTGGGTCCCATACGAATATGTCTCCCAGAACTAGATAAAAATTACGAAAACTGACGTGGAAGCTTCCCGCATCAACCAATAACATCACGCCACGACACTCCACAGCGTAAGCGTAACCATTACCAGCGGTGCACCAGAAACGAGTACTCCCCCCCCCTCCCTTATATATCTAGTCCGACCTCATCCCTTTCCCCATCCCCTCTCCCCTTCCTCCGCCTCCTCTCTCGTCTCTCCTCCCATGGCGGAACCCTGTCCGGACCGGCGAACGCCGTGTCCTTGAACGGGCATATCGAATCCTCCCCTCTTCGATCTTTCCGCCTTCCTCCGTTTAAGAACAATCCGTAGAACCCTACCTCGAATCCCTCCGCTAGGGTTCTTGACCTCGATTGATGCTGCCGCGATGTCGTCGATCCTGCCCAGGAACGAGACTGTTCAGATCCGCGAGGTGTGGACCGAAAACCTCGAGTCGGAGTTCTCCCTGATCCGCGAGATCGTCGACGACTTTCCCTACGTTGCCATGGACACTGAGTTCCCCGGCATCGTCTGCCGCCCGCTCGGGAGTTTCCTCTCCAACTCCGACTTCAATTATGCTACGCTTAAGGCCAACGTCGACATGCTTAAACTCATCCAGCTCGGCCTCACGTTCTCCGACGACCTTGGCAACCTCCCCACCTGTGGCACTGACCGTGGCTGTATCTGGCAGTTCAATTTTCGCGAGTTTGATGTGCAGCGTGACATCTCTGCCTCTGATTCCATCAATCTCCTTCGCGAGAGCGGCATCGACTTCGAGAAGAATGTCGAGGAGGGCGTCGACGCTCGGAGGTTCGCTGAACTTCTGATGTCGTCTGGCGTCGTGCTGAATGACTCCGTGCACTGGGTTACCTTCCACAGCGGATACGACTTTGGATACCTCCTCAAGATTCTCACCTGTCAGAACCTCCCTGACACCCAGGTTGGGTTCTTCAAGCACATTAAGATCTACTTCCCAACCTTGTATGACATCAAGCACCTCATGAAATTCTGCAATAGCCTCCATGGTGGACTTAACAAGCTTGCTGAATTGCTCGAGGTTGAGAGGGTAGGAATATGCCACCAGGCTGGCTCAGACAGCTTGCTCACCTCCTGCGCCTTTAGAAAATTGAAGGAGTCTTTCTTTAATGGTTCCACTGAGAAATATGCAGGGGTATTGTATGGGCTAGGCGTTGAGAATGGACATATGGCTCACTGAGTCAGGAAGTAATAAAAATAACTAAATTATTATGAATTGCCTTCTCTGTGTGCTGGCGGTACTAATTTTCTCATAAATATTTGATATTGGTAAACAACTCTCTTAGTTTATTATATAACTAATCAAGTCTTTCCATTTCATAGGGTTTACAGTCATTTGTTTTATTCTCGATCTGAATTCATGCAACTTTGAATAATCTGAATTACTGAAATTGCATTACCTAAATGGTAATTGTGCAAGGCCTTTGACATGGTATGTATCTCTTTAGCATAACAGGCGCTTAGAGGTTGTTTTACTTTGTGCCCTTCTACGAGGTGATCAAGGTTTCTATGCAGTTAAATTGTTCTAAGGTATGCATCTCTTCTTCTTGAATTTATATAATGCAGTTTAGGGATTTGAATAGAAGGTCGTGCCATCTATTTTTGCTCAAATTTATATATTGCAGTTTCGAGCTTTGATCATTTAAGATAAACTTTGTGTTTTCTTTGAGTATAGCTCCTTGCATGAAATTTATACACTTAATTTGAATGCCCAAGCTTCTCATTTATTGAAGAGAAAAATTATTGAAGCAATGACTTAAGTATCCATGTCTCTTTGAGTATCAAGGTTTTCGTTAGTGTAATGAGATTGATATCAGCAGCAAGGTTAGTTTGTTGTTAGTTATGCTTGCTTTCAGTAACATTAACAAAGTAGGATATTTATTCTTGAACCCATACACTTACCTACGAATCCACCACATTCTTTTGGGAAGTTCGACAAAGGATAAGTTATGTTTTATGCTGTCAGGGATGCATGCTTAGAGTTGATCAACTTTTGGCTGTCTATGTTCCCCAGATCAATGTTTCAAATACTGGTCTGAGCTAGGTATTAGTCCTCATCTGAAACAATACCATACCTTGTTGATGTCTCAGCAATGGTGCTGGTGGCACCAATTAAGAGCAGGCAGGAATCAATTTGGGGAAGAAAAAGAGGAAGAGAAAGAAGCTTACATCTAGGAGGAACCAATTAGCTAGCATCTCACATCACTTCCCCTTGCATCATTGGTGCTGGAGGGAGTCCGCACATTGCAAAAGAAGCTTCAACTCGCATTTCGTGTCATCGTGTCGCTGATTGGAGGGAGCTTCTCTCTATGCATAAACCTTGGCTCATGTCTCCCTTTACCATTCCTCACATTTCTAGTGATAAAGGAAGCCCTTACACATTGCAGACAAAGAGAAACCTTACTGGCTGGATGGCAGAACAGTATATTTCAACTATGACAGACACAAAATATGCTGTTTAAAGTCATGTCTCAGATATTGGAATGCTGTAATGATCATGGTGGAGTGACATCTCACTTTTGTAAGGAGAAAGCTATGAATACATTAGTTTTTTTTGTCTTCATCAAGATAATTATGAGAAATGAATAGTAATGACCAAAAGGATTAGGCTACTGATGGTTCCCCGCATAGGAAAAATTGTAACTGATGTTTTTGTGAAACTCGAATGCTGCAGTAGTTTTTCAATTGAGAATACATCTGTACACTTTTCTCATATATCAGGTATGTTAGCTATATAGTTCAGGAGGTGGGCT
>JAOBBC010029841.1:0-12299 GCA_025388495.1 Curcuma longa
TAGATACTCACGTGCATTATCACTCTGTAAGGTTCAAAGAGAAATACCAAATTGAGTTTTAATTTCATAGAAAAAAAAGATTTAAAAAGGAAAAACAACTCCGAATGATCCTTTATCAGATATAACCAAGTGCAATGGGAAAAATCATCTATAAAGGTAACAAAATATCGTGACCCTAATGTAGAAAAAACACGACTTGGGCCCAAACATCGGAATGAACCAAAGCGAAAGATGACGTAGCCCGACTCAGTGCGAGGAGAAAAAGAACTACGAACATGCTTTCCTAATTGACACGATTCACAAGACAGACTTTAAGTGGGAAAGACCAGGATATAATTGTTTCAACTTATCAAGACTAGGATGTCCCAACTGAGCCTAAATAAGAAGGGAAGATACCGCCGCCAAACCAATCAGAGAGGACTATTGAAGTAGATATAGGCCATGAGACTCATATCCGAAGCCAATCATCATCCCCGTACTCCGATCCTGTAAGGAAATAGAAGATTTAGTAAACGAGATAAGCCGACTGATTGATAATAAATTAAAGGGAGCACCGGGAACATAAAGAACATTATGAATAGAAAGAGACGGAGAAGGATGAACAATACCAACACCCTGGAACTGAATTTGAGAACCATTTACCATGGTGACAAAGGGTAAATAATCAGAAGTAGATAGAGAAGAAAAAAGAGATCTATTACCAGTGATATGATCGGTAGCCCCGGAATCAAAAACCCTAGGACTCGAAGAGTGAGATATGCCAGCAAAGGAATTACCAGTGAGTGCAACGGCAACAAGGGAATTAGAGACCTTTCGATCCTCATACCATTTCAGAAAATCAACATAGGAAGGCGGTGGGATCAGATCTGGTGGCAACTGTGAAGTGAAAGCTGAAGGAGCGACAGAATTCTAGATGATCTGCGCAGCATGGGGAGGTCGACCATGTAGACTCCAACATTTATCAATCATGTGTCTAGGTTGATGGCAATGATCACACCAAGGGCGTCCTTTGCCACCCTTACGAGGTGGAGATATGTTGTTTCGAGAGATCAAAGCCGATGAAATCAAACCTGAGATATCCGACTTCGAGGTGTTGGAGGTAGCCATGAAGAGAGAACGCGTCAGGAAGAAACCAATCCTTGTATTGCTGCTTTCTATTTTGTTGTTGTTCTGGACAGCAAGCCCCGAAACAAACCGAAACAAACCGAAACAGAGACAGGTTCGCGAGCGACGAGTTTGCTTGCGATTGGACAGAAGGCACCTCTGAACTTGCTGTTTTGTTGTTGTTCTGGTCACCAACACAACCCACAACGAAAACGAAATCGAACATTATTACTAATTGCGGGAA
The DNA here is from genome assembly GCA_025388495.1 of Curcuma longa. Classification (NCBI taxonomy): domain Eukaryota; kingdom Viridiplantae; phylum Streptophyta; class Magnoliopsida; order Zingiberales; family Zingiberaceae; genus Curcuma; species Curcuma longa. Next base: position 1,349 of record JAOBBC010029841.1, read on the forward strand.
GGATAGATTGCTTGTCGGCCCCCGTGGCGATGGAGCAAGCAGGAGAGGTATGAGGCGGATCGCTGGTAGAAGAAGGTAGCAAGCGAGCGAGCAGAGAAGCTGGTGGAGGACGAGGCGAAGCCGGAGAGGGCCTCTACCTGAGAAATCGACTGCCGCAACGATTGGGAACTCCTCACTGCTACTTGCGCTCACGAAGAAGACGGCGCTTGTAGAAGGCGATGGCAGCACTCCCACAAGATGAAGATCTTTGGTGTTCCAGCAGCGTACGGCCAGGTAGGAGGGCTGCTAGTTCTCCGGCGATGCCGTGACGGCGACACTTAAGATCGGGAACACGGAGAAGCTGCTCACTATCGGGAAAACGCAGAGAAGCTGCTCGCAAAGGAGAAGTCACGCGATGCCCTAATCCTGGCCGCAGCGCGCTGCTTCTCTCACGCAAGAGGAAATCCTTCAGGAACGGAAGCGGATCGCGCGAGGTAAGAGGAGGTCGATCGCGTCGCGCTTCGGAGAGGTTGGTGTCGCGGGAGAGATGTGAAGCGGAGCAGCTGCGTACCGTGTGTTTGACGATGTCGGCCAGGAACAGGAACACGCCGATGACGACGAAGGCCGACGAAGGCGGCGGAAGCAACGAACAGAGGCTCTGGGCTTCAAAGAGCAATCCGGACTTCCTCGTCGTGTTCAGTTTAGAGACTCACGGGAGGAAGACGCGTGGCTACGGCAAACAGAGGGAAGGAACAGGATCGTGGATAGGGTTCGGTAGATAAAGCTAAACCTAACCACTCTGATTACCATGAAAAGAATAATACAATAAATTTCTTTTATCTTATTACAAGAAATATGCCCCTATTTATATACAAATATAGGGATCTATTCTAGAAATTTATTCTATAAAATATTTTTATCCTTAATTATTCTAACAAAAATAATAATAATAATAATAATAATAATAATAAGCTTGTGCATTTATCATCATCTCCAGTGAACACCAAGCTTGGAGGGAAGTATATGAACCTGGAGAAAGAGACCAGTTATTGTATTGTAATCGACTGGGCACCCTCCCACCATTTGTGACATCATAAGAGCAAAATTGACTGCTCCCTGTTTTATGCTAAGTCACAACCAGGCTGACATCAATTCTAGATAATCTCTAGAAATACGCACCAATTTCCACTATAAATTTGTTTATAATCCAGAATTTGATTTCACAGCACTATAATTATAAAATAATGAAATAACATCAGTTTTATTCACAGGCATGAGTTTTCAATTTTGTGTATTTTTTCTTGGCATTTTCCTCATCACAGATATTGCTTTTAGGAAAGGATGATTATCTGAATTTAACAGAAATAAACAGTTTGAGCATTATCAGGGCATTTTCTTAATCTAAATTTTGTGTACTCAGGGCAGAGCCGGTCCTCGATGTACAAAGGCCCTGGGCGAACTAATCATTTTTAGGCCCTAGCTAATGGATGATTTCATAAATGTTGATAAATGATCGCTTACATTCTTCTTTGTACTTTTGGAACCAAAGGTAGAAGCTGAACTTTTTGAAGATTCAACATGTTAGAACGAACTCTTTGTTGATACAATACGCAAGCTTGGTGTTAAAAATTCTTGCAACACATACAGACATACTTGGACCTATTGAAGAAGGAAAAAAAATATATAAATTGAAAGGAATAAAATAAACTTTAAAAGAAGCCAATCTTTTACAAGCTACACCTGTAAATTACCATACCTAAAATAACCACATATGATCGGATGGAAAGCAAATTTCTTCGACCATAAGCAATTGCTTCTAAAAATCTATTGAAATTCAGTGCGAGCTCAATCTTGAAACAAGAAAACAAGAAGAAAAAAACGGTGCATTGTTACACTAGCAAAAACCCTATGCCCATCTTACAATTCATGCAGTTCAAGAAATGATACAAGGCTCAGAGAAGAACATAATGAGAAGCAAAACTGTGTTACATTCCAAGTCCATCCTTATTCGAGGCAAAGAGAGAGCTCGGCTATATAGTCCATGCATTTCAGGATTTCTCTGACACATCAGACAAATTATATCAGCATTTTCCACTGATATATTAAACACTGTTTTCCAGAGATTGTTTCATTATTAAAACCCAATTATCACCCTTTCGAATTTCCAGAAGGGCACTTTCGCAGCGTGTAAAATTATAAACAATAAGCAATAAACAATAAGCAAAGAACGATAAAACCTGATATGGAAGGGCACTTTCGCAGCGTGTAAAATTGTAGAAGCAATTGTGGCCTATGAGAGCAGTTCGCGGCAAAGATCCACAACCCGTGGAACTGTAAAAGAACTGTTTACCTGATCACATGACAAAAGAGAACAATCACCCTGAGTATACTACTGTGTAATTCTTCAAGAGGCAAATAGTCATAGTCATGATGATCTGTAGGCATAACATATAACCCACAATGAACAGAAACTAGGACAAACTCAGCAAAGAAAAGGATATCGAGACATCTCTAGTTCTTTGCCATGATAACTCCAATCGAAGGTCCATGATGATGGTAATAAAGTTTAAGCATGCCAATCCGAATTGAACTAAACAGAAAAGGGGATACCAAAGCTTTCAATTTTACTCTGCAATGTTGGCAATCAGGATTTGCCTCCTGATCGTCTTTATATTAATAAATATTAACCCTAATATATTAATCCTTTGAGCTTGTTAAAACAAGGATCAGCTTCATTTTTCTGTATTTTTCTTTCTTCAGCAATAATAAAAATCCCCTCCTAAAAATTATTTCTCACTCATTAACTCTTTAAGCCTATTAATCCTAATGTAATTATGCTCTAGAGCATAGAACTCAAGTAGCTCCAGAAAAAAAAAATCAGTTCATATCCTTCTGCCTAAAAGAGAAGGTGCACGCCATCAGCTTAATAGGTTTTCTAGTTCTTGAAAGTTCTGATTAAGAACGTACTGTTTAGCAATGATCTTGACCCCCATCAAAATTATTATTGGATAGGATGAAGATCTATTTTGCATGTGTTCTATTGGCACTTGATGATCTTTGGTTTGTCTATTTGACATCTATCTTCACTTCTCTTGCTATATTAGGATTACCAAGCAGAAGCAATGGTTGCACAGCTTGAACATCAATTTCGCCTTGGTAGACTCTCTGTTCATTAACAGAGATATCATTCTGCCATAAAATGACAGAAGGCACCATCAAAACAGAAATGCTCTGCATAATGTTATGCCGACAGAAACAAAACAGAAACTCTCTGTTCAATCCTCTACATACAGAAATGCCGACAAAACAAAACAAAACAAGCTATAACCTATCATTGCTTATAGAAAACCAACAACTTTAGGATCTAATCGTGTATAGCGTTAAGTGAACAGAGGAAGCAAAATTCATCTATCAACAAAGAAAAACGAAAAAGAAAATAGAACAACTACTTACTTACACTGGATTGAAGGAAGAGAAAATTTTCAAGGGGATTCACTTTGGTCCCCTTGTAAATCGCAGACGGCAGACGAATAGCGAACAGGAAACAGCGAAACTCCTCGCTGACGGCTGTGCAGTCGTAGACGGCAGACGAACAGCGAAGATGAGCGAAACTCCTCGCTGACGGCGGTGCAGTCGTAGACGGCAGACGAACAGCGAGGATGATGTGCGAAAGGAAACTCCTCGCTCACTTGCTGACGGCAGTGCAGTTGCAGACAGCAGACGGCACGGCAGACGGCAGACGAACATCAACCGGTGCAGTCGCAGACGGCAGACGGCAGACGGCAGACAAAATGTGCGAAATAACCCTAAACCCAAAACTAAAAAATATAAAAGTTTATAAAAAAATTGGGCCCTGGGCAATTCGTGGGCCCTGGGCGATCGCCCTGGTTGCCCTGGCCCAGGGCCGGCTCTGACTCAGGGCAGCGTCAGAGGCTTTGATTCCATTCATGCGACAGAAGAAGAGTTCTAACTCGGTCTAGCTCCACTTTAGATTGATCATCTTTAGCAAGAGGAGAGGGGGATTAGAGCACCTGCAACAGTAGTTAATAGAGCGTTAATAGCAAGAGAGAGAAGATGAGTCAGCAGGGAGAGGTCCATGTGGCACTGGCAGCAGGGGCTAGCAACATGAACGCGTTCATTTGTTTGAACGCGTTCATAGACAGTGAGGTGGGCCAGAGCATTTTTTTAATATTATTTTAATATTTTGTTATTAAATAATGGTGTTATAACGCATCTCCATTGCAGATGCTCTTAGGAAGGGAGGCATTTTCCAAATGCTGCAGAGTGGCCTTTTTCTCCTCAATAGAGAAATAGCCAGAGAAGAAGATTAGGCTTACTGGAGAAGACACGCCGTGGAGCCGTTTAGGGTTGCCGGAGAAGACACGCCGCGGAGCCATTTAGGGTTGCTAGAGAAGAGGCGCTGAGCGTATCGTCGTGCGTGCGAGCGTCGATCAGTGGAAACCCAAAAAAACACGCGAGCGTCATCAGAGAAGGCACGCGAGCGTTGATCGCTATGCGAATCGCCGTGCGTGCGAGCCGTTTAGGATCGCCGGAGAAACGCACAGCGCGTCGATCGAAGGCGCGCTGCGCGTACAACGAATAAGGGTTTTAAAGATATTATTTAATAACATAAAATTTTAATTATTTAATAAATTTATTTTCAAATTATATAATTTATCAATGGATTATTTTTCTGTTTAAAAATATTTTAATTTCGTATTCTATATTATTTTTATATATAATTCCATAGTAAATATTTCCGTAACCACTTTATCTCTAATTTATATAAATTTAAAATAGATTTTATTTTTATTTAAATAATTTATCACTAATTATTTAAATAAAAATAGTAATTCACTAATCGAATGTACATTTTCTATGTGTTTGATTGGATCTTAAACTCAGTTACTGGATATCCGCAATACGATTCATAGTATGAGAGAATTTATGATTGGATTACAACTAGTGAGCATCTCTACATGTGCAATTATGGATATATTAAATTATTACTAGTCAAGGAATTGATGAACTCGGACGTCATTGATTCAGTTAAGACTAGTACATTTAAACTCCTTGGTTAGTCAAGCAACTGATCTCGCTAACTGAAGAAATTGGATGTTGAGAGTTAAACGTAGATGCTGATTAAAGGTAACCAGTTCATTAGAGTGACCTGTCACGAGACTTCATATGGTTCTATACATATGTCAATAAAGATCTCAGTGCAGCTTAAGTCCAAGTTTCTTTTGACTTACGGTATTCAAACCACCTTGGTCATTGAGCCTTATACTTTGACATCTTAAGCAAATATCTCCGAGCAAGTGTGGACCCGAGATGATTGGGTATAAGTCGAAGTACCCGAAAGTGTTTAAATAGCCCACAGAGAATTCACTGCTCCTTGGAAAAGGAGACATATACTATGCGGTCGTTTGTCAAGATTGTTACTAAAAGTCTTTGGCTAAAGCATTACATGTCAAGAGTATGACACTCTTAGATACATGTACAAGTAACTTAAATCCACAGGACAAGAAAGTCAGCTTGGGCTAAGTCTGATGTAGTCAGTCTAGTGGGGACTAACATACATAGACCATGTCCTAAACCAAGCAGGTATAAGACGGTGAAAGGAACAAGGCACGATTCAGTGGAGCTGTTGAAGGGTTTAGAAATGTTCTGGAATCAATCATTGATTTTTTTGATCAATTGGGGATCATGATGTACTACTAGGTGCCACTCATGATTATTCCATAATTAATGGTTAATTATAGACGACTAACATAGCCGGAAACCTATTAAGTCACATGCACAACAAGTTCTCCAAATGATTTAAAACGAGTTTGAGAATTAGATTCTCAGAACGAGAGAAATAAAGTCTGGTTAAACCAGACAAAGGACAAAATGATGGAATTCGTCTTATGAAGACGAAATGAACGAAATTGATTTCGTTCAAATCAGAGGTCATTTGGTTATTGAACCAAATGATTAAGTTTTGAACCAAATTGAACCAACTTAATTTGGTTCATTATGGAAGAGGTTTTGGCAAAATGTAAGAGATGGGGAGCTTCATCTTGTGAAGACAAATTGAATAAAATTGATTTGCATCAAATCGAAGTTCGTTTGATTAATGAACCAAGCACTTTAGTTTTGAACCAAAATTGAACCCAGTCCGATTCGCTACCGTATCAGTTTGGTTCAAATAGGAAACCCTACCCGGATTAGGTTGGGCTTGATTTATAGTTTTCACGTGAACAGTTTAAAGAGCACTGTAGCTTCTCTTTAAAACTGAATCGTGATTTGCCCTGTTCAGTGTCTTCTTCGCGAAAAAAAACAGCGCTGCTCTTCTCGTTCCCGTGGGTGCATCGTCTTCCAAGCCCCATCCACGCGAGGGTGTCGCCAGATCAGAGAGACGCGATGCCGCCTGCCAGCCGTGACGCCACCCTCAGCTTGTTGCCCGATCGCGTACCGTCCATCGCTTCCGGTTGCAAGCAGAACGATGGGAAAACTTGGCCGCTGGAGGAGAGGAACCTAGCCGGCATTGGACGCTGCCGATTCCTCTCCCCTGATACTGAGCGCCCGTCGTAGGACCTTGCGGCGCCGCTACTCCTGTCTCGAGCACGAGCGCCTGAAGCCGGCCACTGGAGAAAGTTTCCCCTTGTCGCGTGAGAAGAAGGAATATCCGTAGCTGCCCCTTCTCCAAGTCAAGATCTCTCCTCATCCTTGAACTCGTGATTCCTCTTGTTTTCCCTGCGAGCTCGATCGTTTCCCCTCTGATCCCGATTGGATTCTTCTCCCTTCTCCAAATTTTATTGCCGACCACGGATAAGAAAGGGAAATCTCGTGTAGACGGCGTTGGATGCCGACCACCGGAGGAAGGGCTGATCCAGATTGGAGAGATTTGAGGGATCAGGATGATCTTGTATCATGCCGTTTCAAAACAGAGGAGGTGAGGTCTGTGAGAAGGAAAACTTGATTGATAGCTCTTGTGAAGAGTTATCCAACTGTTGCCGATTAGTTATGATCGTCCGACGATCATTTGTAATCTTTGCGAAAGCTTACAAAGCTCACAGAGATTGTTCCATCAATGTCGGAATGGTTTCGATCAATTTATCCTAAATTGACGGTTAAAGGTTGACCACTGAAAATTACATCGGAAATATAATTCTATGTGATAGTTAAAAAGTTCCGAAACGATCGTGACAAACGTTGTTGCGTGGTTTTCGAAATATGACTTTTCTCTCGAATCGATCATTATCAATCATGGGCTAGTACTGAAGATGATGACGAGACTCATGGCTTCGGAAGCCATCCATATGAGAGCTTGGCGTGGATCACCAACAGAGGCGGGACTTCAATAAGGACCGCTCGATTGATGACAACACCGCTCAATATCATCAAATGAGGTACGTGTAGAATTATTTACTTTTCTGTAAAAATTTTAATTTTCTGCCATACCTTGTACATTGTTATTTCTTGCTTATGTATGTGTGCGCTGTAATAATTAGAGTTAATTATTTATTTATTTCCGCTACGCACGTTTGCAAAAAGTGTAAACACACGTATTGCACCGGGATGATCCCAATAATAGGTTCCCGATTTATGTTGGCTATTTATAATTAACCATTAATTACATATCGATCAAGAGTGACACCTAGTAGTATATCATGACCCTCAATTAGTCAAAAAATCATAGCTGATTCTAGAATTATTTCTGAACCTTTCAGCAGCTACGGTTGATCGTGTTTTTGTTCCTTTCACTATCTTACACCCGTTTAGTTTAAGACATGGTCTATGTGTCAGTCCTTACTAGGCTAACTACATCATACCTAGTCTAAGCTCTAGTTCCTTGTCATGTGGATTCAAGTTATTCAAAATAACTGTCCAAGAGGACCATCCTCTTGACATGTTATTACTTTGACCAAAAACTTATAAGTATAAATCTTGACAAGTGGTCATAGGGTATACGTCTCCTAATTAAAGGAGTGGTGAATCATTTATTGGCTACTTTAACACCTTCGGACACTTCGATTTATACCCAATCATCCCGAGTATACACCTCCGTAGAGACGCTTATTTGAGATGTCAAAGTATAAGTCTCTATGACCAAGATGATTTGAATACCTCAAGTCGGAGGAAACTTACACTTGAGCTGTAATAAGATCTTCATAGACATTCATAGAACCACATGAAATCTCATAGCAAGTCACTCCCAATAAACTAATTACCTTTAACCAACATTCATATGTTAACTCTTAACATCTTAATGTTTCCAGCCAGTGAGGATCAGCTGTTTGGCAAAATTAAAGAATATAACATATGCTAGTCTCATAGAATTAACGATGTTCAATCTTATCAATTTATCTACTAGGGAATATTTCAATACTTACATAATTGCACCTGTAGAGATGTCTACTAATTATGATCCAATCACAATTTCTCTCATGTTATGCATTGTATAGTGAACATCAGTAATTGAGTTTAAGATTAAATCAAATACATAGAGAATGTATACTCAAATAGTAATTTTATTTATCTAATAAATAATACAATATCTAAGACGATTATTTTAGGACACCTCTAAAATGTTACAGAAGCTACACGGTAGTTATATTTGTTAAGTTTTCTTCGATTGTCTTCCCACATACAATAAGTTGAAAAATTCATTGGAAATAAAACTCCACCGAAGCGACGATTTTAACCTGTGAACCTCCATCGAAGAAGAACCTGCACCATTTATCGAAAAATATTATGCACCAACCTGATATTTCTTAACTTCTCTTCTTTTGTCTTTTTCAAGTAGTAGAAGATTACTGTTCATTGAAAATTTTCTTACGTTGTTCGTCAAAAAAATAAGTTGCACCTTTGGTTTAGACAAACACAACTTTCTTCGAGAAAACATGAATGCGGTTTGAATTGGTTTTTTCTTTGGACGGTCACGTAATCACGCACGAGATTTTTGTAAAGGGTAAAAGATTTTTGTAAAGGGTAAAATGATAAATGCACTGAGCAGAGACTATGCGATTTGGAGAATTTGAAAACCACCTACAAGATTTGAAAATTTCGCAAAACCATCTACGTGGTTCGAAAAATTACCATTAAAAATTACCATTAAAATTTACATTGATTTAAAGAAAACAAGTTATATAAAAAGACATTTTGGTCCACAATCTGAGGACTACGATTATGTATTTTTGCCCCAACACCCCTCGTTCTCTGCTAAAAAGTACTGAAGAGGTAAGTCGAACTAGTCCAAAGCTCTCTTCCTTCTCTTCTCTGCCAATCTACCCAACCGGAAGGAGAATGGATCGCAGAACAGAGGTAAACCTTCTCTGCCTATCTCTTTCCTTTCTCCTAAACCTTCCTCAACATCTTTTGCCGTTGCACATCATCCTTAATCCGTTGCAGTTAATTTAAGTCCCGATCCTTCTCCTTCCTCCTTTCTCTTTATTTCGCCGCTCCCTAAACCTTGATTCCACTAGCACCGCCGGACCCTTCTCCTTCCTCGTGAGTACGCCACTTGGAGCCCAGGCCAAGCGTCGGTCATCCCTGCCGAGCCCCCAGCGACGCCCCTCTTTGCTGTGTAGTGCGCTTTTTTTTTTTCCCTTCTCATCGCAATTTCAAATCCCCGTGCGGACGCCGCTAGGCGCGTTTATGCCGGGGCTTCCTCCTCGGCGACGCCCTCCTCTGCTGCGATGTCCTGCGCTGCGGGAGCCTCATTTCCATTCTCTCTCGCGGCTTTGATTCTGCGAGAGAGCGTCGGGCCTCTGGTGCCCTCGTCTGGCCGAACACCGGGAACTACATGCTGTGTGGTCCAGGATGGTAGGTTGGTAACATACAACTGTGAGATACTTCCTGAGTGCAGAGTTTCGTCATCTTCTTCCACCCTCATGGAGCATAGTGTCTGTTCTCATTCGCAGTCCCATATTTATGTACAATCTTTGTGGGAATTCTTCAGTATGAAAGGGCTCTTGGGCATGCTTAGCTGCAAAGGCTCCCAATCTAAGTGTCATATTTTGGGTTGGATGGGTTTACCCTTCGATTTTATTAGTATTAAATGACTTTGCTGGACCTTGATTAGTAGATAAGCTAACATTTCCATTAGTATACTTCTGTCCTATCCTTTTCTATTGCTACTGCTCTCGTCCTTGATTGTAAGAACTTCTAATTTCAAAAACAATTTTATAGTTTGATTGTTGCTAGCACATATCCCTCAGCGGAAAAACTTCCTAAATGATGCAGTGGATTGTCTTCTCTATGGTGCCTGGAAGAGTTTGGATTGTAATAATACAACAATAGACAATATCATGATCTGCATAACAAATTTAGGAATAGACTGCTCTACCTAGTTAGAGTGCATCAGTGTAAGGAAAAACTGTTGCCTTTATATATATATATATATGCATATATGCTAGCATATATTCATTACCTCCATGACCCATTTTAGGATTGGAGGTGTTGATCACATATCTTTCATCAATCCATACCTGGATTACAATTCCATGGCAGTTACTTTGTCTATGGCTTTTCTGACAAGCCACAAGTCGATTCCGATCAGGATAGGTCATTGTAAGTCCACAATCTGTCTCTATCCAATCTCAGCTCGCACTAGATATATTCTAATGGTCGAGTTAGATTTTATCACATGTCTAACTCAGAAGTCTAAACTCCACCAAGATAATATGCTAACTAAAATCTCATCAGCAGGAAAGATGTTTATATTAACTATTTTGAGCACTTAAAAACTTACAATTACATGGTTGGTTGAGTTATTTTGCATATCTTTTCCAGGATCAAAATGACTCAAGCTTGGTAAGTCTCAAAATTGCTCCAGATGTTAATGATGCTCTTCTACGTGGAAATCCAGTTGTGGCACTAGAATCAACAATTATTTCTCACGGTAAACTTGCCATGTTGATGCCATGTTTTTAAGCATGTTGACACTCTACAATTCAAGTCTTACTCTACAACTTTTTCTGAGTCA
>JAOBBC010029942.1:0-12299 GCA_025388495.1 Curcuma longa
GTTTCCGCATAAGTTAAATTATCACCTTTTTATATTGGATCCTGTAAACCAAACACAAGAGCCCAATGATCTAAATGATTCGATCAAACTTCGTTTGATCGACTATGAGGGCAACTTGAGATCGTTTCTGGGAAAAATTTTGTTCTGCAAGAATCTACCAGAACGATTTTTCAAGACTTTTCCATCACAGGGAGCACCAGACGATCGAACCTTAGTTTTGATAATGACACTAGGTTCAAGTTAAGTGTGTTGTTGAGATAACTATGTTGATCCAAGTGTGCAGGGAGCACAGGTTTAAGCAAAGTCCTAGTTAAGGTTAGGCACTAAAAAGACCTGATCTGGATGATCAGACTAAAGATTTAGCAGAGTTAAAGCACCAGGTGATGTCTGGGCTGGTCAGGAGGATCGAGTCGCAGCAAGAAGTCTGGGCTGGTCAGGAGGACCAAGTCGCAGCAGAAGACTAGGCTGATCTAGAGGATCAAGTCGCAGCAGAAGACTGAGCTGGTCAAGAGAACCGAGCTATAGCACAAATCCTGGGGGCTGAGGATAGAGCCAAGTAAAAGTCCAACGAGTCAGGAGGACTCAATTGACAAAAGGTAAATTCTCCTAAGAGGAGTGGATCAAGACACGTTCCCAAGGGGAACAGTAGGCGTCGGTCTAACTTAGGGTCTCACTAGAGACCTGAAGTTAAGACCCAGAGAAAGTACTAGGAACTGGCTTTAATAAATGATTAAATTTGCATGTTATTTTGGCTAACATTTTATGCAGGGTTGAAAAAATTGAACAACGCAGACTCCGAGCAAATCTGTCCAGAAAATGCTGTTGGAGTCTACTTGAGTCAAAACTCGAGTCGACTTTAGCCTGGTCAGCTGTCTCGGATGTCAGCGCAGTTCAGGATTTCTCCACGCAAGACTTGAGTCAACCGAAGATGACGTTGGAGTCGACTTAGCGTAGCAAATCTTATCAGCAGACTCCACATCATACTAGAGTCGACTTGAGATAACACTCGAGTCGACCCGATAGCCGGATAACGCAGCGGAGAGAAAAAGTTATCAGGAAAGCTCCACATCGGATTAGAGTCGACTTGAGTTGAGACTTTAGTCAACCTGAAGACACAGTCACAGCGGAGGAACAGGATCGAAGCTGAGCTGAAGCCGACTTGAGATAGGGTTCAAGTCGACTTCAGTCCTGTATATAAGAACAGTTCGACCAGCAGCCAAGAGCAACAATTTTCAACAATTCTCATGTGTACTTTGTTGAGACGTTAGCGCCCCGGGCATTCCCGTGCAACCCAGAGAGCCGCCGCTACGTCGAATTCACAACGAAAAGAAGATCAAGCAAGATTTGGCTAGTTCTGTTTAGTAACAAGTATTTAATTTATTTATTCTTATTGTTATCGATCTTGTGGTTTTGTAATCGTTCAACTTATATCCGTGAGGAACAAGTTTATTTAGTGGATTGCCCGCAGGAAACTGTCGAAGATCGTAAGCCTTAGAGTAGCAGCCTTGGGCTATGAACCAAGTAACCGACTGTGTTTGTGCTTGTCTTTTACATTACTTTTGTTTAATCGCTTCCGCATAATAGTCGATTCTCGCTTCCGCAAGTTTATTTTCGTAAATCGAAAATCGATTGAAAAGCGAAAGGCGCTATTCACCCCCCCTCTAGGGCGTTCTATCGATCCTACAATTAGTATCAGAGCGGGGTCCTCGAATCCAGTCCAACCACTGATCGAGGGGATTTTCGATCAGTTTTTTGAAATTTATTTTTTATTTATTCTTTTCTTCTCGCACTACTAATTCAAGACCAAGTCTGGTACTCGTTTTATAATTTTTTCTTGTGTGCTAGATTAAATGGCCCAACAAGAAGGATTCAGTACAGCGAGACCTCTCCTATTTTCAGGAGACGACTTCCCCTACTGGAAAAGTAGGATGGAATGTCATCTGAAAACTCAGGTAGAGATGTGGATCATCATCCAGACCAGATTCACAATCCCGTCTGGTAGTGATGGACAACCACAGTCTTGCAAAGATTGGGATTCTTCTACCAGAAAGAAAATTGAAGCAAACGCCAAATTAACTCAGACCCTCCAATGTGAACTAACTAAGGAAGAGTTGAACCGCATCGACCCGTTTACTAGCGCAAAAGATCTCTGGACGAAACTGATCGAGCTACACGAGGGGACATCCGACACTAAGGTAAGTAAAAAGGATTTATTAGTTAATAAATTATATAATATTCAAATATTAGAAGGAGAAACAGCGAGTGGCCTACACGCAAGAATTCAAGACATACTAAATGGGCTACACATAATCGGAGAGACATTGAAAAATCGCGATGTAATAAGGTATACGTTGAAAGCGTTCCCAAGGAACACCTTGTGGGCATCCATGGTAGATGCTTATAAAGTTTCCAGGGACCTTTCAAAGGTAAAACTCGATGATCTTTTTTCTGAGTTAGAATTATATGAGCAGTCTAACACAGAAGTGCAGGAGAAATGTATTATGTTATTTGCAGGTACCAAGCAAGAACGAAAATCGAAGAAGAAGGTACAAGACGATTCAAAAACTTCTGAATCCGAAGCTGACGATGAAGTCACCACGGAGCTGGTAAACCTCGTACGAAAGATGTTCCGGAAAAAGCGTGGAATAAGACAATCGAAAATCAAGAAGGTCGTCAACAATTCAAAACCACCATCCACCGGCAAGACCGAAATGAAGTGCTACGGATGCGATCGGAAAGGGCATTTCATAGCCAACTGCCCGAATCAGAAGAAAGAACGGAAGACTAAAAAGAAAGCACTCAAGGCGACTTGGGACGAGTCGTCTTCCAAAGAATCAGACGAGGAACCGACTACGACTAGTTTTCTCGCCCTTCCAGCTCAAGACGAACCAAACTAGAGCGACAGCAACTCGGACAGCGACAAAAGCCACGAATCCGTATCTGGTTCAGAAGGTTTGGCCCCCGTTGTAGGTTACAAAAGATTACTTTCAATAATAATTAGTTTAACAAAAAAGTTAGCTAAGTACAATGCTTTGGTTAAATCGCTCTAAGAGGAGTTAGTACTCCTCAAGGAGAAAGTCAACACTGAGCCACTGACTCAGGACAAATCGGTTGAGGATTTGACTCGAATTCAACTCGAGGAAGAAAATTCTCAACTGAAAATCCAAGTCAGTGAACTCAGACGATCGCTTGAGAAATTCACTTCTGGGTCCAAGTATCTGGATATGATGCTTGGATCACAGAAGGCTGAATACAATCGATCGAGCATTGGGTATGCAGCTAAACATAGGACATTTATTGCACTAACACATTGAATACGAAACCAAACTAGAGTCCAAGCATGGGTTCCTAAGTTAAAACTGGTTAAACCAGTTGGATTGAACCAATTTTTGGTCCCTAAGGATCAGGTTCACTTGATTCGACTAATCAAGGGGCACGATCCCAGGGAACCAAAACTCATTGTTTGATAACCTGTTTAACTTAGCTTTTACTTTTCTGTAATAGAAATTTATGTTAGACTAAGAACCAACTATTTGATTAACTCTTGTCAACCTAATACCAGGGTAGGGCGAGATGATAGTACGTTAGGGAGGTTTAGGTTGAGTGGTCAAGAAGGATAAGGAGTACCTGACTTGATTCACTTAGTCGAACCAAACTAGCCGAAGCTACCTCGCCATATCCTAGACTAGTTAGACCAAGGTTTATCAAGAAATTGGTTAAGCTCAGAATTTCTTAAATTAGTTTTGTCTTAGAATGTGGTCGTTGCTCTGATAACCAAAAAGGCCTCTGTGCCTCGCCACTGTCTGGAAACTAATTTTTGAAATGTGAACTTAATTGATTGACAGTTAAACCTGAATGTAACTCAAAGTTAATTAAATATAGATACCTCGAACAATAAACAAAGATAAAATTGATAAAATCATCTCACAAACACCCATAGGGTCACTGATTGATCACTTAGACTTGGTGAGATGAGTTAGGTAATAACTTTCTAAAAATAACTCAACAAACGAAATTAAGTTTACGTAATTAATCAACTTAACATTTTTAATTAAGTTTAAAATTCTAATATCTTAATTATTCTCAAAACTTTAATAATTTTCAAAACTTAAATTATTCTCAAAACTTTAATAATTTTCAAAATTTAAATTAATTTCAAAACTTAAAACTTTAAAACTTAAATTAATTCAAAAACTTAAATTATTTTCAAAACTTTAATAATTTTTAAAACTTAAATTAATTTCAAAAACTTAAATTATTTTCAAAACTTTAATAATTTTCAAAACTTAAACTAATTTCAAAACTTAAATTATTTTCAAAACTTTAATAATTTTCAAATTCTTAATTAAATTTCAAAAACTTAATCATTATCAAAATCTTAATTTATTTTCAAAAACTTAATTATTTTCAAAATCTTAATTTATTTTCAAAAACTTAACTTAATTAATACTTAATTAATTTTCAAAAATTCAATTATTTTCAAAATCTTAATTTATTTTCAATAACTTAACTCAATTTTTAATACTTAATTAATGTTTTCTAAAATCAACCTGTAAATTATAATTTCATCGAGTTGAGTCGACTCAATTGAGTGTTTGAGTCGACTTGCACCGACCAGAAAAATGACGTCAACTTTCCCATGAAAAATGTCGTTTCTTTGATTCAAGTCGACTTGACCTAGGTGAGTCGACTCCCACTGCCCACTCAAGTCGACTGGAGTCATTTGAGTCGACTCGATCGGGTTTATAAAATAGCACGCGGTCCCACCAAGTAACAACCATAAAAACTGCTTTTTACCCATGTTTTCTTGAATTTCACGCGGCGGAAAGCACGCTAGGACAACAGAGATCACTTTCTATCATCAAAATGCCCAAGTAAAACTCTAAACTTTCTCACTATCATTAATAGTTTAGTTTTCTTTCAAGTAATCTTATCAAATCTTGTATTTAGACGGTATAAGAGAGAAAGAAAGGTTGCACCCTCCAGGATCCCCTCCATCGACCCTAGGTTCCCGATCGATGAGTTGAGACTTAGGTTTGAGGAGTTAGCATTTCTGTCCATACCCTGTCGGTCACTAGATAGAGGGTTCTTCCTACGATCCTGTCCACTTTCTATGGAAGTCATCAACCATTACCACCTTGACAGACTTGTCTTTTGTACGACCCCAGTGAATACTACATTGTGTTCCGAGTTTTATAACAACCTCATCTATTTCGATGATCAAACTATTACTTCCCATGTCGGACGGAGGGACATTACTATTTCACCATCTATGATTAATACTTTTGTAGGATTCTGTCCCTCCCAGTTCACTTTTGTTGTATATCCTCCCACTAGTTTACCTTTTGACAATCCTTATGCTGACACTACTTTAAATGTCATGCACACCTATTTCTTCCAGGAGGATTGAGCTCCTGGGCTAGTGTCCTTCCATTCCAGTAGACTTAGGATATAGGATTATGTCCTGTATAGAGTTATTGTGAACTGTATTTTGCCTCTTGCAATTAGAGATCTCACCAAGATGAGACATTTTCATTCCTTTCTACTATATGCTCTTATCCATAGGTTAGACCTTGACTTAGGCCTGCTGATATTCTACACCATTATTTACGCATCATCAGTAGTGACTAATAAAAGAGTCCATATGCCCTACTGTTAAATTTTGACAGGATTACTCAGTACACTAGGGGTAGACACCACTGTTGGTGAGATTCTACCTCATGGTGACTTTGACAATATAGGTTCTAGACAACTCTCCTTAGGTGGTGTCAGCATAGACGATGAGGGGACATTTTCCGGGAGGCAGCCACCTCAGCCTCACCCACAACCTCAGGATAAGCCTCAGCCACCCCAGCCCCAGCCTGAGCCAGTAGCTGATGTAGAAGACATTGGAGCTGAGATAGAGGATCTATTAGGCCTCTCAGATCTACCTGGTCCACCTCCTCCCATGACCACTGATCAAAGACTTACTAGAGTGGAGGAGTTACTTCAGACCACGATTGAGACTTGATGCTCAGGATGCCAGCATAGCAGAGATTCTCCAGATACTTAGAGCTATGCAGCAACCACCACCACCACTACCACCACCATAGTAGTTGATTACCTTGTCATTTTTGGATATACAGTAGCAGTGTTCATATTTGACTTACACTCTTGTCATATTTTGTCACTTACTCTAAACATGTTTTTACAGTTAGTATGTTAATATACACTAAAAGTTGCTTTTTCATTATTTATTAGCGATTAGGACTATGTTTGGTAGGATAGTAAAATTCTATTTTCAAAATTCACATATTTCTGATGGTTTTAATCTATTATAAATAAGATTTCAAAATGTTTTCAAAAACCTTATTTACTTAAGTTTGAAAAACTTATTTTTAATTTTATCTTTTTTTTTAACGTAAGAAATGGATGTTTTAGCCTTAGACTAGACTCAAACCCCTAGAAAACATGATCCTATAGATCTAGGTGGACATCTCACAAAGCACACTAGATAACTTGCTTGTGTTTGTGAAACATAGAATGGTGTGAGATGTATAGGATTCTAGTCTAAGTACAAAGATGCTTAAATCAGTGCATCGAACCTTACTTAGACTTTAAACAAATATTGATCAAGTTATGTGTCCCTATATCCAAACAATTATTTGGATAATACACTTAAACTTGGCTAACTGAGTCAAGCTCCTACTTTCTAGTAGTTAACTAAAACTCAAGTTGGACATGTGCCCCAAAGAGAAATTTTTTTTGTCTAAGTATATTTTTATTAAAAGCTTGGACTCAAACCCTTAAGGGATATTTTTGATTATGTCAAACGAGGAGAGTTAAAAAGAGTTTTTCAAGTTAAAAGAGTTTTTTTTTTCAGTTTTTCAAGTTAAAAGAGTTTTTTTTAGTTTTTCAAGTTAAAAGAGTTTTTTTTCAAACTCTCAATATTTTTTTAAGTTAAAAGAACTTGAAATATTTTTATAACTTGAAATATTCTCAAAATATCAAGTTCAGGGAGAGTGAATGAAAATTTTAAAAATTCATTTAAAAAGCATTAATTCAGGGGGAGACCTGATTAAGGAGGAGTTGAACACTTCATGAATATTTGAGTGTTTCTTAACTTATTGTTTTAAGTTACTTAAATTATTTTAACTTAACTTGAAACCTTAAATTGTCATAATCAAAAAGAGGGAGATTGTTGGTGTAGGGAGCACCAGACGATCGAACCTTAGTTTTGATAATGGCACTAGGTTCAAGTGTGTTGTTGAGCTAACTATGTTGATCCAAGTGTGCAAGGAGCACAGGTTTAAGCAAAGTCCTAGTGAAAGCTAGGCACTGGAAAGACTTGATCTGGAGGATCAGCCTGAAGACTTGGCAGAGTCAAAGCACCAGGTGAAGTCTGGGCTGGTCAGGAGGATCGAGTCACAGCAAGAAGTCTGGGCTGGTCAGGAGGACCGAGTCGCAGCAAAAGACTAGGCTGATCTGGAGGATCAAGTCACAGCAGAAGACTGGGCCGGCCAGGAGGATCGAGCCGCAGCATAAATCCTGGGGGCTGAGGACAGAGCCGAGCAAAAGTCCAATGAGTCAAGAGAACTCAGTTGGCAAAAGGTAAATTCTCTTGAGAGGAGTGGGTCAGGACGCGTTTCCAAGGGGAACAGTAGACATCGGTCTAACCCAGGGTCTCACTGGAGACCTGAAGTTAAGACCCAGAGAAAGTTCTAGGAACTGCTCTAAAAAATGATTAAATTTGCATGTTATTTTGGCTAACATTTTATGCAGGGTTGGAAAAATTGAACAACGCAGACTCCGAGCAAACCTGTCCAGAAAATGCTGTTGGAGTCGACTTGAGTCAAAACTCGAGTCAACTTGAGCCTGGTTAGCTGTCTTGGACGTCAGTGCAGTTCATAATTTCTCCACGCAAGACTCGAGTCGACCGGAGATGACGTTGGAGTCGACTTGGCGCAGCAAATCTTATCAGCAGACTCCACGTAAGACTAGAGTCGACTTGAGATAACACTCGAGTCGACCCGATAGCCAAATAACGCAGCGGAGAGAAAAAGTTATCAGGAATGCTCCACGTCGGATTAGAGTCGACTTGAGTCGAGGCTTGAGTAGACCTAAAGATACAGTCACAGCGGAGGAACAGAATTGAAGCTGAGTTGGAGTCGACTTGAGATAGGATTTGAGTCGACTTGAATCCTATATAAAAGAACAGTTCGACCGACAGCCAAGAGCAACAATTTTCAACAATTCTCACATGTACTTTGTTGAGACGTCGGCGCCTCGAGCATTCCCGTGCAACCCAGAGAGCACCGCTACGCCGAATTCACAACGAAAAGAAGATCAAGCAAGATTCGGCTAGTTTTGTTCGGTAACAACTATTTAATTTGTCTATTCTTATTGTTATCGATCTTGTGGTTTTCTAATCGTTCAACTTGTATCCGTGAGGAACAAGTTTATTTAGTGGATTGCCCGTAGTAAACGGTCGAAGATCGTGGGCCTTGGAGTAGCAGCATTGGGCTGTAAACCAAGTAACCGACTGTGTCTGTGCTTGTCTTTTACATTACTTTTGTTTAATCGCTTCCGCATAATAGTCAATTCTCGCTTCCTCAAGTTTACTTTCGTAAATCGAAAATCGATTGAAAAGCAGAGCGCGCTATTCACCCCCCTCTAGCACGTTCTATCGATCCTACATACGATTCTCGGTGATAGTTAGAAAGCTCCGGAACGATCGCGATAAATGTTGTTGTGTGGTTTCTGGAATTCAATTTTCTCTCGAATTAATCGTTATTGATCATCGACTAGTATCGAAGACGATGACGCAACTTATGGCTTCAGAAGTTA
Source organism: Curcuma longa (assembly GCA_025388495.1). Taxonomy (NCBI): domain Eukaryota; kingdom Viridiplantae; phylum Streptophyta; class Magnoliopsida; order Zingiberales; family Zingiberaceae; genus Curcuma; species Curcuma longa. The sequence goes on from JAOBBC010029942.1 coordinate 8,827, forward strand.
TCTATACGAGAGCTTAGTGTGGATCACCAGTAGAGGCGGGACTTCGACGAGGACCGCTCGATTGATGCCAACACCGTTCAAACGTCATCAATGAGGTACGCTTAGAATAATTTATTATTCTATAAAATTTTAATTTTCTGTCATACCTTGTACGCTGTTATTTCCTATTATGCATGCGTGTGTTGTGAAAATAATTAGTTTATTTATTTATTTATTTTCGCTGTGCACATTTACGAAATGTGTAAACACGTGCATTGCACCAGGACGATCCCAACAGTGGTATCAGAGCCTGATAGTGCAAGACATATACATAAAATGGTTTTACTTGTAGTAGTTAGTCATAAATTTAATTTAGAAAATTTTTGGTATTTTAATTTAGAATTTTTAATTATAGAAATTTCCTAATTGGATAGGAAATTTCGTATTAGGAAATTTGTTTCTTAATTAATTAGATTTTCTTAATTAAAATTTTATTTCCTAAAATAAAGAAATTTAATAATTTAATTCAGAATTTCTAATTATAGAAATTTCTTAATTGGTTAGGAAATTTCGTATTAAGAAATTTATTTCCTAATTAATTAGATTTTTTTAATTAAAAATTTTATTTTCTAAAAAGAAAATATTGAAATTTAATTTAGAATTTCTAATTGTAGAATTTTCTAATTTGTTAGGAAATTTAGATTAGAAAATTTATTTTCTAAATAATTAGATTTTCTTAATTAAAGATTATATTTTCTAAAATTAAAATATATGATTAGATATAGAAATTTATTTCCTAATTTAATTAAAAAAAAATTATTTGTGAAATCAGATTCTTTACCATATTTTATTAAATAAGATTTATGATAACTATAGATAAAATAGTCATAATTAGTTGTATTAATTATGTCATGTCATGTCATTTGCCATGATTAGTTGCATTAATTATGTCATGACATTTATTATCATGTTATGTGGATAAGTTATTGTTTGCATGAAAAGATGATGAGACTTGAAAATCCTTTACAAATAATTAAAACTAACACCTTCCGCTAATATGGTTAGAACCGGAGTTTAATTTCTTATTTAGGTTGTTGGACTCTCTCCAAGTCCGGCTTGAAATTAAACACGTTAGAACTATCCTTTCTCGATGATCGTTCATGATTGGGATAATTGTATTTAATGAAATACAAATCTGAGACCTTTGAATGGTTCAAAGAATCTAGAATTAAAGTAGAGAAACAACTTGACAAAAGTATTAAAACACTTCAATCCGATCGAGGTAGTGAATACTTAAGTCAAGAGTTTCAGGATTATCTAAGAGATAATGGAATATTGTCTCAGTGGACTTTGTCGTATACGCTCGTGCATAAAGAGGTATTGAGAGGCAAAACCGAACCTTATTGGACATGGTGAGGTTAATGATAAATTATGTAAATCTTCTAAAAATATTTTAGGCAACGCACTTGAGATAACTATTTACTTGTTAAACAGAGTCTCAACCAAGGAAGTCTCTGCTATTCCATACGAGATATGGAATAGTAAAACCTCACTTATCTTACTTAAAGATATGGGGTTGTCCTACTTACATGAAGAACACTATATCAGATAAGCTAGAAACTAAATCTGATAAATGTCTATTTATTGGATGTCCTAAGGAAACAAGGGGTTACCAATTATATTCTCTCATGGAACAAAAGCATTTATTTCATGTCATAATGTATTCCTGGAAAAGCTTCTCTTACAGGAAATAGTGGAAGCAGAGTTAGAACTTTGTGAAGTTTAAGAAACATAAATAGACATTAACGAGACACCTAGTTAAGAACCACAACCGATTACTCATAGTGATGAGTTATCGGTTGAACCTTTAGAGACACAGCCTCTTCAGAAATTCAATAGGACACGTAATATTCTAGAGAAATATGGATTTCTTGTAAGTGAATCAGATAACGTGTTACTCATGGAGCATGAGTAAACTATTGATTATGAAGAAGTTCTGAAAAGTTCAAAGAGGGACAAATGGTTGACAACCATGAAGTCGGTATGGATTTCATTAAATCCAAGTTTGGAACTTGGTGGAATATCCATTTTGATGAGGCAATCAAAGAGTTTGATTTCTCACAAAATTCGATGAACCCTTTATGTATAAAGAGGTTAATGGGAGTGCAATCGTATTCCTATAATTATATGTTGATAATATATAAATGATGGGAAACGATATGTCAGTTCTCCAGTCAGTCAAATTATGATTAGTCAAATGTTTTTCATAAAAGATATGAGAGAAGTGACGTAAATCCTCGGGATTAATATCTATAGAGATAGATCGAAGAGGTTATTTGGTCTTTCACAATTTATACTTATAGACAAGGTGCTATGTCACGTCCCAGGAGATGACCGTCCGAAAAATTTTGGCAACATCTCCCCTATAATAATGACATTTCTTGAATACATAAGTACAAAGGCCTACAAGGCCATAATTAGGACTACACGTCCACATCCATATACCACAAATGCATCAATAACTACTAACAACAGAAAGAGTAAGACCCACACAGCCACAACTACTAAACTAATACATGTCATGATAAGTCCACACAATATCGAAAGTCTTCGTAGCAGAAACATACCAAATCCGAATAAAACCATGCAACCATGAGTATAAATCCAAGAACCACAAATACAGTCCATAAGTCAACACAATACAATCCATACAAACCAACATATATAAATCCTTCTGCTATGAGATGGTAGCAGTCGGGCAGATCTCCAAGCTCCCAGTAAACTCCTATATGCTACTTGGGGAGAAAACAAGGCAACCCCAGGATCTGGGTAGTGAGTATTAGATACTCAGTGGAATACAGGATAAAAGTGCATAACCGGATATAACAACTGAGATAACAAAAAGGTATACAGTCTCAACAATGGATATATAAGGAAAAGGTAAAAACTAATCAACAGGTGGTAGGAATCATGGTAATAGGAATCATTTAAATTCATATAATGCATGTTATGTCATACAATGCAACAGTCATATATCAATTAAGTGTAACAGTCACACACAAACATGCTGTAAATAACAATGCAGTATAATTATAATAATAATAATAGCAAATGCATGGAAATATGCAACACACATCACAGGTAACATGCATGGTCACTGTCTGCACTCGCCACCCCCAGTCACCCCCCAGGGCAGTGAATTGAGGCGCCAAATAGGACATACTGCACAGGCTCCAACAACTGACCACTAATAATAAGTGGGGAGCGAGCAGTGTCTCTCAGAAGGGCAATATAGTCAGTCCTGGTCGCACCCAACATGGCACAACAAATGCTCTCACCCCTGTCACCACAACACGATGATAGGTGAGTGCCAACAACAAGAATAGCCAACAACTGTCAACAGCAACTACTACTAGCATGTAGCTGCTATGATGATCAACTCAACATATAATAGCCACAACTAATCAGCATGATCAACAAGAATCAAGATGAGT
>JAOBBC010030033.1:0-12297 GCA_025388495.1 Curcuma longa
GTTGAGGACAGAGCCGAGCAAAAGTCCAACAAGTCAGGAGGACTTGGTTGGCAAAGGTAAATTCTCCAGAGTGGAGTAGGTAAGGACTCGTTCCTGGAATGGAACAGTAGGCGTCAGACTAATCTAGGATTTCGATAGAAATCTGAAGTTAGACTCACAAAATAAGGGCAGGATGTGTTGTTTTGTTTGCATGCTTATCTTGCAGGAATCTTGATGCAGGGGCAACACATGAGGAATCCGACTTCAGCGGGTCATAACTTTTGACTCGGGACTCAGAACGAGGCACGGTCGGATGCGTTTCGAAGCCCCTTCAGAGCTTTACAAAATTGGTCTTTGGAGTCGACTCAACTATAGCTTGAGTTGACTTGAGTGGAGCCTGGAGTCGACTTAGATGCACCCGATTCGACTCAGACAGTGGATAACGAGCAGAATGAAGTTTTATCTGCCACGTCAGCTGGAGTCAACTCAGATCAGCCTGGAGTTGACTCAGGTGCAGTATAAAAGGAGGTGAATGTGCAAAAACAAGAATATTCAAACCATTAACCTCCCTGCTCAATCAGTAGTTCTTCTAAACGCAAACGGGGTCAGACACTTGCAACCGGAGAAGATCCAGGAGAAGTGCGCGGCGCTCAGGATTTCCAGATCGGCTAAGTGTTTGGTTTTATTGTTTCTTACTTGTCCTTTATTTTATTCGTTATTATCGTTTATTATTGGACTGTAAGACAGGTTTCTCCGTCTCCGAACAAGGTTCGGGAAGGAGACCACTCGTGGACGGGCATCTCCCGTACATAGGCCTTGGATGTACTAACCCTGGGGGGTTAGGAACCAAGTAAATCTGTGGGTCCCTGTGTTTTGTTTTCTAATTTAGCTGCTAGTATTTTAATAGAAAAATGAACAATTTCGAAAAGCGACGACACGCTATTCACCCCCCCCCCTTTAGCGTGTCACGTCGATCCTACAGTCTTCACTCCCAATCAGTCGGTGACGCCAAGCTGCCACGCAATCAGGAAGGCGGTTGTCCACGCGATCGGGAAGTTAGGTCGACGACGCTTGTGCAATTGGGAAGCAAGGGATAGCGGTCGGTTGAAGCTTCTCTCACCGTGATCAAAGGAAGGCCGTTGGCGTTCGCGAGAAATAGGGGATGGCGCCGCACAATCAAGAAGAAGAAACCATGATTTGGGAAATCATGATTCTCAAAACCAGAGGGTGGCACAGCACTAGGGTTCCTCCTCGCGGACAAAGAAGAACAGGAGTGACTAGGGTTTCACATCTTCTCCTATGTGGTCGGCGAAGATTTAAATCGCATGGATCATGATTTTCTAGCTGGCTGAATTGGGGTCGAGATGCTACGGCGCACGATTGGGATCGGGCAGAGATGGTGCAACACACGATCAAGATCGGGTGGAGACACTCCAGTGCACGATCGAGATCGGGCGGAGATGCTGCGATCTGATCCCCTGCGACGTGCAATCAGGATTGGGCGGAGGAAAAATCCCTATGGCGCGCGATCGAGATCGGGCGGAGGAGAAAGGAGCATAACCAAGTTGGGTTATTAGGGTTTTACTATAGCAACAGTGTTTAACCTGTTGTTGCAGCAAAATTTAGGTTTAGGATGTATGGATTTAAATGAATGGTTATGATCAAACTTAATTGTAATCTCAATCGTCCATTCTTCCTTTAACGTTATATCCCATATAACATCCCTTATTAGGTTTGGATCCAATCCAAAACCCCTATCCTTAGCTCGATAACCAAAACTCATATGTCGATTAACTTGAGTTTGATTCAAATCAAATCAGGTTGGTTTAATTTGGTTTAAAATTAAATCATTTGGTTCAATAATCAAAACACCTCTAATTTGAACCAAATTAATTTTTTTATTTTGTCTTCATAAGATGAACCCATCATTACTTCCGATTTGCCAAAATATCTTCCATCAGAAATCAAACCAATTTGGTTCATTTTGTCTTCTTAAGATGAAGTTCATCATTTTTGCTTTTGTCTAGTCTAATCAGACTTTATTTCTCTCATTCTTAGAATCAAATTCTCAAACTCATTTTAAGTCCTTCAGAGAAACTTATAGTGCGTGTGACCCAATAGGTTTTCGACTATATTGGTCGTCCGTAATTAACTATTAATTACGGAACGATCATGAATGGCATCTAATAGTACATCATGACCCCCAATTGATCAAAAATCAATAATTGATTCTAGAACCATTTTCAAATCCTTCAACAACTATAATGAAACGTGTCTCGTTCCTTTCACCGTCTTATACCCGCTTAATTTAGGACATGATTACTGTGTATCAGTCCCCATTAGGTTGACTACGTCACACTTAGCTCAAGCTTGCTTTCTTGTTCTATGGATTCAAGTTACTCGTGTATGTGTCCAAGAGTGTCATACTCTTGACATATGATATTTTTGCCAAAGACTTTTCAGTAACAATCATAATAAATGGTCGCAGAGTATACGTCTCTTTTTACAAAGAGCGGTGAATCCTCTGTGGGCTATCTAAATACTTTCGGACACTTCGATTTATACCCAATCATCCTGGGTACACACCTCCTCGGAGATGTTTGCTTAAGATATCAAAGTATAAGCTTCCATGATCAAGGTGACTTGAATACCGCGCAAGTCAAAGAAAACTCGCACTTAAGCTGCAATGAAATCTTTATTAACATATTTATAGAACCATATGAAGTCTCATGACAGGTCACTTCAATGAAATAGTTACCTTTAACTAGCATCCATGTTTAACTCTCAACATTCAATATCTCCAACCAGTGAGAACAACTACTTGGTAAACTAAGGAGTTTAAAATGTGCTAGTCTCAACAGAATCGATGACATCTATGTTCATCAATTCATCAATTAGGGATAATTTTAATACATTCATAATTGCACATGTAGAGATGCTTACTAGTTGTGATCCAATCACATATTCTTTCATGTTATAAATCGTATTGCAGATATTCAGTAAATGAGTTTAAGATTCAATTAAACACATAAAGAATGTGCACTCAAATAGTAAATTTCTATTTATCCAATAAATAGTATAACTATAAGGTGGTTGTTTTAGAACACCTTTCAAATATAACAGACTCTCACTTAGTCTAAGACCAACCGCCATGGTATCTGATACCACGTGTCTTTATGTGTTCCTCAAACTTAATTTGAGTTGAGGTTTCGCCAAAGGATCTGTAAGGTTCCTTTCGGTGGGAATCTTCTCGATTTATATTTCTCTTCTACTGATGATTTCTCTCATCAATTGATAACACCAAAGCACGTATTAGGATCCATGGTGAGACCTAAGTTCCATCGCCTATGCGATTGCTCCATTGTTATCGCAGTAAACAGGTAATGCTTGAACAATAGTTGGAATCATTCTAAGTTCAATGATGAACTTCGTGATCCAAAACTACTTCCTTTGCTGCTTCACAAGTTGCAATAATGTCTTGTTTGAAACTCTTCCAAATTATTGTGTCACTATTTAAAGTGAATATATATCCAGACTACAACTTGGAATCATCCTTGTCTATCTGGTAGCTGGTATCAGTATGCTCACGTATAACCATATCACCATTTTCATATATCAAGAACATATCCTTAGTTTTCATAATTACATAAGGATTGCTTTGACATTCGTCTAATGATACATTCCTAGATCTGTCTGATATTTGCTCATGACACTCAAAGCACATAATACATCATGTCTCGTACATATTATAGCATACATGATAGATCCTATTGCCAAAGCATAAGGAATTTTACTCATGTAAATCCTCTCATCTTTTGTCCGTGGACATATAGACTTCGAAAGGTGAACCCCATGCTTGATGGGTTTATAACCTTCATTGGATTCAAGCATACTAAACTGCTTTAGCACCTTGTCTATTTATGTAAACTGCGAAAGACCAAGTAACCTTTTCGATCATCTCGAGAATATAAGTCGCTTCTCCCATGTCTTTCATGGAGAACTTTTGACTAACCATAGCTTGACTGACTACAAAATAGGCACATCATTTTTTATTATTAATATGTCATCAACATATAATAATAGGAATATGATCGCACTCCCACTAACCTTCCTATATACAAAGGGTTCGTCAGATTTTATGAAAAATCAAACTCTTTAATTGCCTCATCAAAATGGATATTCCACCAAGTTATAAACTTGGTTTTCATGAAATAGATTTTCGACTTCATGGCTGTTAACCATTTATCTCTTTCTGAACTTTTTAGAACTTCTTCATAATCAGTGGGTTCCTCATCCTCAATGAGTAACACGTTATTCAATTCACTTATAAGAAATTCATATTTCTCTGAAATATTATGTTTCCTACTAGATCACGGAGAGGTTTATGTCTCTAAAGGTTCATCCGATGGTTCATCACTATCAATAATCAATTGTGATTCTTGACTATGTGTCTCAATAATGTCTATTTGAGTCTGTTGAACTTTACTAAGTTCAATTTTATTCCTACTATTTTCTGCAAGAGAAACTATTTCTCTAGGAATATAGTATACCTTGAAACAAACACTTTTATTCCACAGGAGAATAGAATTGGTAACCACTCATTTCCTTAGGCTATCCAATAAATAGGCATTTATCAAATTTAGCTTCCAGTTTATCTGATACAATCCTCTTCACATAAGTAGGACAACCCTATATCTTCAAATAAGATAAGTGAAGTTTTACTATTCCATATCTCGTATGAAGTAGCAGAGACTACCTTAGTCGAGACTCTGTTTAACAAGTAAACAGTTGTCTCAAGTGTGTTGCCCAAAAAGGATCTGAGAAGACTTGTATGATTTATCATTAACCTCACTATATCCAATAAGGTTCGATTTCGCCTCTTAGATACACCGTTATACTTGGGTGTATACAGCAGAGTTCATTGAGACAATATCCCATTATCTTTTAGATAATCTTGAAATTCTTAACTTAAGTATTCATCACTCTGATCGGATCAAAATATCTTAATACTTTTGTCAAGATGTTTCTCTACTTCATTTTTGAATTCTAAACTTTTCAAAGTCCTTAAATTTATATTTCATTAAATACATATACCGAAATCATGAATGATCATCGATAAAAGTAATGAAGTAGTTATAACTTCCTAGTATTTGAGTTAACATTGGACCATAGACATCAGTATGTATAAGACCAAACACCTCTCCTATTAGTTTATCCTTTCCAGTAAAAGGTAACTTAATCATCTTGCCCTCGAAGCATGATTCACATGTATCAAATGAATCTAATTCAAATGATTTCAAACTGCCAACCCTTTGGAGTTCGATCATACGTTTCTTGCTTATATGGACAAGACGATAATACCACGAGTAGAAGGTTAACTGATCATTCTTTTGAGCACGCTTGTTGCTCATTTCGATATAGAATGTCTCATTGAAAATATCTAATACATAGATATCATTACTTAATGTTCCAGTCTAATAAAGAACTTCATTCAAAGTTATGCAACAACAATTATTACTAAAGATTAAATGGAACCTTTTCTATTTAAGCAAGAAATAGAAAACAAGAACAAAGTAATAATTTTCTAACTCTAAGATAAATCTTTTATTATTCTTTAAGTCATATATGTCATCACATATATGAGAGCCGTACCTAGTTTTCAATACCCGAGTGTTTGAGAAATAGTATGTCATTCAATTATGAAAATACCTCAAGCGGATGAGGCATCACATGCCTACTTTCCTTTTATGAACTCAAGATAAACTTGCAATTTTAAATTTGAGAATGATTCTTAAATTCCTATATCATTCCAAGAAGTTAGAATCAGTCAACTTGTTAGTGTCCAAAATAGTGCACAAATAATAAAACATCATGCATAATCAATTAAACCTAGAAATACAATCGAGCATATATGAAAGATGATTTTGCAATGTATCTGTAAACAATTTGCATACATTAATTGATTTCATTTATTTTATGAATTCAAGAGTACTTATTTTGAATTCGGGAGATAGTAGGTTCTCTCCAAATGGGTTGATATCCACTATAGATAAAAACAACCTTGGGGAGAGTCCAATAAATCATTCTTAGTTACAATGGTAGGTACCATATATCAATTATGTATCACATATACATAACTATCACATTATGCTATCAACTAGTTGAATGTTTACATAAACATCGGGTTGTTAACACATTAACACGTATACATCATATGTGTAACACACAACTTCACCTCTATCCACATTAACTTTGGAGAGAGTCCAACAAATCAACACTTCAACTTAAAGTCAGTTCGCTAATCATGAGATCACATCTCGATGGTTCGAATATATTTAATTTCAAATCGAGCTTGGAGAAAGTCCAACAACTCAAACAAGAAATCAAACTCTGATTCTAACCATATTAACAGAAGGTGTTAACTTTAATAATTTTATAAGTGATTTTGATCTCATCTTCTTTTCATACAAATAATTAAATTATCTACATGATATGACAATAAATGACATAACATAATTAATACAATTAATTATAGCAAATCATATGACATGACATAATTAATGCAACTAATCATGACTACTTCCAATTATAATTGTCGTAAATCTTATCTGATAATAAAATATAATTAAGAATCTGATTTCACAAATCATGATCCTTTAATTAGATTAAAAAATAATTTTTAGATCTAATCACATATTTTATTTTAAAAAATAAAATTTTTAATTAAAAAATCTAATTAATTGGAAAATAATTTTCCTAATAAGAAATCTCTTAACTAATTAGAAATTCTTAATTAAATTATAATATTTTCATAATTAGATTTACGACTAACTATGACATGCAAAATCATTTTACGCGTATGTCTTGCACTATCAAGCTCTGATACTACTATTGGGATCAACTCGATGTGTTGCGTGTGTTTTGCATTGCGCATGTTTACACGTTTCACAAACATGCACAGCGTAAGAAAATATAATAATTAAATCTAATTATTACAACATGCATGCATAATACAATAGGTATAAGACATGACTGAAAATTAAAATTTTTAAGAAATAATAATTTATTCTAAACATACATGACAGATGACGTTGAGCGAGATTGAGATTGGCATCAATCGAGTGGCTTTGTCGAAGCTCCACCTCTACTAGTAATCCATGCCAAACTCTCGTCTAGACGGCTTTTGAAACCATGAGTCGTGTCACCGACTTTGTTACTAGCCAATGATTGGCAATGATCAATTCGAGAGAAAAATCCTAATAACTAAAATCACGCAACAACATTTATCGCGATGGATTTTTCAGGGCTCTCTAACTATCACTGGCAATTGTATTCCTAGTGTGGTTTTCGATGATCAACCTTTGATCGCTAAAATAGGTTAAACAATCGGAACATTTTTGACAAAGATGAAATAATTTTCAGAAGTTTCACAAACTTCCGATGGTAAACCAACTTTCGGTAGCGGACCAACTTCTGATAGCAAATTCCAACCGTAAACCTAGCAGCGACTCCAGCAGCAAGTCTGAGGCTCTGGTAGCCTCACTAGTTGCTCTAGCGGCTTCACAAACTGCCGGTCGTAGGAGGCATGCTCCGACGGTTCATCAGAAGAAGCACGTAAGCAGGCAGCGCACCAAGTTTGTTCTCCGACGATTGATCGCGGGATACCTAAGCTGTCGGCGTCCAAGATCCAACGTTGGACTGGTGCTTGGGTTTTACTGATTGGGGTGAGGAAGGAGCAGAGGCATCCAATGTCGGCTAGGGTTTTCCCTCTCCTCCAGCAAACTAGCGAAGAAGCCGATTGAGAGAAGATCGAATGAGGTGGCACACAGTTTTCACTCGTTCTTTCAGCCGGTGATGAGCCTTCGTAGGGAAGGAGTTGATCGCGAAGAGAGGGTGATGTGCAATTCTACTCGGGAGAAATCGCGATCTCTTGTCTTCACTCTCGATCAATCGGTAACGCCAAGTTGCCGCGCAATCAGGAAGGCGGTTGTCCACGCGATCGGGAAGGCCGGCGATGCACTTGCGCAATTGGAAAGCAAGGGATGGCGGCCAGTTGAAGCTTCTCTTGTCGTGACCGAAGGAAAGCCAGCGGCGTTCACGAGAAACAAGGGACGACATCGCACGATTGGGAAGAAGAAACCGCAATTTTGGGAAATTGTGATTCTCAAAACTAGAGGGTGAAGCAGCGTTAGGGTTCCTCGTAGCGAATGAAGAAGAAAAGGGGCAGCTAGGGTTTCACATCTTCTCCCACGCGACCGGTGAAGATTTAAATCATGTGGATCACGATTTTCTCGCCGACTAAATCGAGATTGGGCGAAGACGCTGCGGCGCGTGATCAGGATCGGGCAGCGACGCTGCGATTCAATCCCCTGCGACGTGCGATCAAGATCGGGCGGAGGAAAAATCCCCGCAACGCGCGATCGAGATCAAGCGGAAAAAGGAGCCGAACCTGGTTGGGTTATTAGAATTTTACTGTAGCAACAGGCTTTAACCCGTTACCGTAGCAAAACTTAGATTTAGGATGTATGGATTTAAATGAATGGTTGTGATCAAACTTAATTGTAATCTCAACCATCCATTCTTTAACGTTATATCCCATATAACATCCCTTATTAGGTTTGGATCCAATTTAAAAACCGCATCCTTAGCTCAATAACCAAAACTCATATGCTGATTAACTTGAATTCGGTTCAAATCAAACTAGGTTGGTTCAATTTGATTCAAAATTAAATCGGTTGGTTCAATAACCAAAACACCTCTAATTTGAACCAAACCAGTTTTGTTCATTTCGTTTTCATAAGACAAAGCTCATCATCGCTTTCGATTTGCCAAAATATCTTCCATCAGGAACCAAACCAATTTGGTTCATTTCGTCTTCCTAAGTCGAAGTTCATCATTTTTGTCTTTGTCTAGTCCAACCAGACTTATTTCTCTCGTTCTGAGAATGCAATTCTCAAACTCATTTTAAGTTCTTCAGAGAAACTTATAGTGCGTGTGATCAAATAGGTTTCCGGCTACGTTGATCGTCTGTAATTAACCATGAATTACAGAATGATCATAAGTGTCGCCTAGTAGTACATTATGACCCTTAATTGTCAGAAAATCAACAATTGATTTCAAAACCATTTCCAAACCCTTCAACAGCTATAATAAAATGTGTCTCGTTCCTTTCACCGTCTTATACCCACTTAGTTTAGGATATGGTTTATGTGTGTCAGTCCCCACTAGGCTGACTACGTCACACCTAGCTCAAACTTATTTTCTTATTCTATGGATTCAAGTTACTCATACATGTATCTAAAAGTATCATATTCTTGACATGTGATGTTTTGGCTAAAGACTTTTCAGTAACAATCTTAATAAGCGGTTATAGAGTATACATCTTTTTTTACAAAGAGCGGTGAATCTTCTATAGGTTATCCAAACACCTTCGGGCACTTCGACTTATACCCAATCATTCTGGATACACACCTCCTCGGAGATGTTTGCTTAAGATGTCAAAGTATAAGTCTCCATGATCAAGGTGACTTAAATACCGCAAGTCAAAGGAAACTCGCACTAAAGCTTCAATTAGATCTTTATTGGCATATTTATAGAACTATATGAAGTCTCATGACAGGTCACTCTAATAAATTAGTTATCTTTAACTAGCATCCACATTTAACTCTTAACATCCAATATCTCCAACCAGTGAGAACATCTGCTTGCTAAACTATGGAGTTTAAAATATACTAGTCTTAACATAATTAATGACGTCCGTGCTCATCAATTCATTAACTAGGGATAATCTCAATACATTCATAATTACACATGTAAAGATATTCATTAGTTGTAATCCAATTATAAATTCTCTCGTACTATGAATCGTATTGTGGACATTTAATAAATGAGTTTAAGATCCAATCAAATACATAGAGAATGTGCACTCAAATAATAAATTTTTATTTATCAAATAAATAATATAACCATGAGGTGATTGTTTTAAGACACCTTTTAAATATAACATTGATTTTGTTGGTTCGATTGTGAACGTTAAAAATAATTTTTTAAAATTTATTAATTCAAAATAATATTAAAAAATATTGAAAAGGGAAATAAATGGAATGTCAAAAATAATTTTTTAAAATTTATTGATTTGGAATAATATTAGGAAATAAAGAAAAGAAAAATCAATGACGTAGTTGAAAATATTATTCATCGATAAAATTTAATCTTAGATATTAATTAAATAATTATTTAACTAGATCTAAAATCTTATGATGTAAAAGAAAGAAAAAATTCTAATAGAAAAGAAATTTTTTTTAACAAATTCAAATTATTAAAAACTCTACAGAAACTCAAAATCCTAAAATACAAAAGATAAAAATTATCAAAAATACTCTATTTATCAAAAAATTTTAAAATTATTAAAAATAATAATTTACTAAAAATAATAAAGAAAAGATCTAACGAATCCTTCTACATCAGTCGTCCCAGGTTGAAAAAAATTTATCCTCAAATTTAGAATAATATCAGGTGGTAGTCCAAGAGACAGATCCTCTAGTATTAAATCGATAAAATTTACTAACAATCGTTACACTTCTATTGATAAATCAGAATCAATCGAAAGCATCATATTTGCTCTTAGCAAATACTTCTTGGAGGTGGTTTGACTCATGCAAAGCACTGTAGGATTCCAAACCTTCAACTTGAGCAGTTTCAGGACATACAGCCTCCCCATGGTTTTCCATTTGTACATCAGCTGCACGAAGTTTCTCTTGATCAAAAGTGCATCTATACTGCAAATTACTCATGCACTCTTCTGTTCATATTCCATTCCTGTCTCATCAGTTGAAAGTCCATGGTCTCTACATTTGGGAGGTTTTGAAGAAGAGAAAGAAGGAGCTTGCACTGTATTTTCTAAATCAAGCTTATAATCATAATCCATAGGTGGATCATATTGTCACGACCCGGAAACTTTCATTCATATATGGAAGTTAGCCTCCTTGCTCAGACAATATTAATTCCTGCATCAAAATCCATAAATAATACTCAACGAAGGTACACAAGTTGTACTAACATAATTATGTAATACTTTATTTAATAATGTAGACAATCTTCGACCCCAAACTGACTCTACAATACCATGACATGACTGACAACTGACCTCGTGCGAAAAATAAAATGATCAATGTCAAAATAACAAAATGGGTAAGTAGCCCCTATGAATTAAAATAAACTTAATGGACTCTGTAAAATCCGTCTCCATAATTATCCCGAGTATCTCTGAATTACTCTCCAACTTTATTGATCAAACCTTGAAAATCACCTTAAATCTGTGAATTTGGAGGTCAAAGAAAAAAAGTGAGTATAAAGTGCAAAGTGAAGATACGAAAGACGTACATAAAAATATTATTAAAAAGAAACATCATTTTTCCTTTATGATTTTCACGTCATTCATCTTTTCTTCCCTTCTTAATTAATATCATCTGTTCTCCTTGATTTCTCATTTGCTAACTTTTCACCCATTTTTTTTTCTTATTAGTAAACAACATACCATATACTCGTCCAAAAGGGGTCATAAGATGAATAGCCTACATTTCGCGTAATACAAACCCAATATATTTAAATGAAAAATATTAAAGTGAGCGACCTGCAATCCATTTGAAAATGATGCATCAAATAGCCGAGTGAATGAACTATAATCCACTCGTAACGAAATTGCATCGTAAGTATGCATCTATACATATATAGATAGGGTGAACGATCTACAATCCACCCAAAAATACCTTACAAAAAAATATAGGATGAATGACCTGCAATCCATCCCGTGAGGTGCCTCACATAAGAATAGGGTGAACGACCTGCAATCCACCCCGTGAGAAAAAATTATTTTCTCCCTTTGATCAAAGGTTATGCACGCGCAGAAAACTCGGAAGCTTTTTTCAAACTGCGGAGCCAAGAGATCTATATTTATAAAGAGTTATTTTATTATTATTCTGATATAATTAATCTCGTGTCCTTTATAACTAATAGAACTGAAGTTTTATGACATGAGAGTTATATTCACTTTTTTTCGTAACTTGATTGAAAAGTTATCTAACTTCTTACAAGCATTGAGACAAAACACTCTTGTATAATTACGTATTTACTTTGTTGGCTATATGATCGTTGTGGTGCGTGTTTCTCACATCAACTTCTTGGATCACTCTCATGCAATATGGCATGATATGATATGCATTGACTTGGATGCAACTGCACAAATCCCCATCATTAGAGAATATATATGTAATTAATGATTTTTCAACTAAATTGACCTCCTCACTATATGTCTGAATA
>JAOBBC010030227.1:0-12286 GCA_025388495.1 Curcuma longa
GTTTGAGTCTAACTTTCTATACTTTGTATTCCAACTTTTCAATATGTGAGTTAAACATTATTTTGAAAATAATTTTAGAAAATTTATCTTTGAAAATAATTTTGAAAATTTATCTTTGACTCTCCCTCTGAATTAGTTCAGAACCTTAGTCTATTTTTAAGCACTTGAGTGCCTATTACTTAATGCATGTTCTTCATTTTTTTGATGAATGCCAAAGGGGGAAGGTTATAAGGTTAAGAGTTAGAAATTAAAATAATTAAAATAACCCTGATTTTAGAGTATGTCATTTGCATATTATGTCCAAATAAATTGTGCTAGGATTCACTTTTGGACTAACATGATTTTGCAGAGGTCTTTTTGCAAAATTACTCCTCATAATTTCTCATTTTGCTAAATCTCAAAATATATTTACTCCTATCAATAATAAAGAATCATTCTACTAATGAAGATTTTATTCTTTCTAATAATAAAATATAATTTTTTTATTTCCTTGCTATAATGACACGTTACTTGATTTCCTTGCTTTATTCCTTTCTTAAAGCCACGTTACTCAAGGATAAAAATTCTTCATATAACTTCGGTGCAGGATTGGAATTAAAGCAACGAGTATTTTGGATCTTGATGAGATCGAGTATTCCTATATAAAGGAATTGGCCGAAGCTTTCTACACATTTGTTCTTTTTGGGAATTAATTAGAATAGTGCTTCATTTGTGAGTAATTTGTGCATCGATCAAGGCCGTCATTAAAGCTTCATCAATTCTTGTTCCTTCGACGACGACACTCTAATTCATCCACGTCCAATCACTACTGGGAAACCAACGCCAACACACGAGTTACTCTGATACAATCCTAAAGCATTGGTAACATTTATTTATTATCTTATTTGTGCTTAAATTATTCGGGGGAAGTATCCGGTTATTATACTTTCGCCCATCTTTATATTCCGACTACTCTACCGGGAGTTTACCGGTAGAGAGACTTAGTGAATTGCCCAACAGAAAGGTCCAAGGGACCTGGGCCTTCGAGTAGGAGTCGTCGACAGCTCCGAATGAAGTAATTTTTTTTTTACTTGTGTCCTTCGTACGTATTTTCTTTCATCGCTTCGTATTCATTTTCCACTGCACGCTTTTCAAAGTACAAATTTTCTAACTCTAATTTTAAACGAATGAATTTTAAAAAGCACGTGATTCACTCCCCTCTCTCGTGCACTTGATCCTACAGATACAGTGTATCCAGATATTTATATTTATGTTATTGTATTCAGATATATTATATTGGAGTATATCAGATATTTTGACATGTGTGTTGTATTCAGATATTGTATTAGTGTTGTATTTTACCATTGTTGGCTTATAAGTGTATTAGTGTTATGTTATATTGGATTGATTGATATGTAAACAGAGAAATCCAAAAAATAAAAAAAAAATATTAAAAAAAATTAGGGTTTTTTTTAAAAATTAAGTGTAAAAATTAGGGTTCCAAAAAAAATTAAGTGTAAAAATTCCATCGCTAAGTAACGAATATTTTTTCTTTTTTTTTAAAAAAAAATTAGTGATGAAATTTTATTATTCCGTCGCTAGTTAGTGACGGAATAATAAAATTCCGTCGCAATTTGCCTTCCATTCTCCACATGCCCAAATCGGGTTTTAACGACGAAATTATTTTTTCCGTCACTAGTTACTGACGGAGAAATTTTTCTATCGCTAATATTTGCAATGGGGAAAAAAAAGTCATCGCTAAATAATAGCCACGGATATATTTGGCCGTCGTAAAAATTAACGACGGAACCTAAATTCCGTCGCTAAGTTGACCTCAGCAATCAAAAAATAAACGTCGAAATATTTTCATCACTAATCGGTCGTTAATCTCCATTAACGATCGATTAGCAACGGAAATGGTTCGTCGCTAATAAGTAATATTTTTGTAGTGGTAGAGTCGGAAAGGAATAAAGTTGAGCTACAGGATTTGTAATTTCAAGTTACCTTTATTGTGAATTTAGGCGTCCACAATTTCAAATTTGTTGTATGTGATTTTAGATTTGCCACCATTATTGGATTCATCATGGTGTAATCTTTATTGATGCAATCACACCCCAATCATGTGCAAGAGTTTTTATGATTGAATCACGATTTTAGTATTTTGTGGGGATTGATATCGTATGTTAAATGTGTAGGTGTAGATAACTTAACAGATATGCGAAAATTCTAATGGGCTAGCGAGGTTAGATGTCAAGCATGTTAGTCTACAAGGAAGTCTTGATAGAGTGGAAGTTCTAAGCATGAAAACCTTCAACAGGTTAGTTGGATATTATGTCAGGTAATCTAAAGATCTTGATAAGATGGAAAATTCAATAGGTCGAGAGCCGAACAGTAAGGTAGATAAAGATTCTGAGATGAAAAAACTTCATGCGCAGAAATCCAGAAGGTACGTACGGACCATTTTATAAATTTTAAGATTTTAATAATCAAATTAAATACAAACTTAATTTCCTCATAACTCGACGTTTTCGCACATCATGCCGTGCTGGCGGTCCATACACCGCACTCTTAAAATATTATTATTATTTATACTACTATTATTAGTATTATTATTACTAGTACTGGTACTTTTACGTTTAATATTATTTAGTGAAATAGTGTCTTTTGACAGACTTTTGGAGACATTAATTAATTTCTCCTATTTTTTATTTATGGGCAATTACATCATTAATTGCTATATATTTATTTTTTGCTGGTAAAATTAAAACCAATATCCTAACGGAAAATAAATGTCAAATGCTACATTCTGCTTTTCTCTTTGGCAGGCCGGCGGCACTTGAATGCTTCTCATTACTGAGTATAAATCATCCCCGCCCATCGGGCTAACAATTTATCTTTTGACATTTACTATAAATAAACCTCTAGTGTGCATGAAACATAATAGCCTGAGAAATAAATGGGAAAGCTGTATGAACAACGATAGAATTAATCTGCCGGTGCGATGGTCCCAAGAATCCTAAAATGAACATTTATTGAATGTCGAATTTAAGATAATCTCAGAAATTCATTATTTAATATATGTGCGTGTGAAAAAAAAAACTGTGATATATATATTTAATCGATATTTGGAATAAAAATAAAAATAAAAAAGCTGAATTTGGTCCTATTTTTATATATTCATATTTTTTAAAATATTCGTTCTAGCTTTAATTATTTTGTTCTAGAATCACGGCATCATCATAAATTGACACTTATCGATATCGGTAATGGAATTTTTCAACTTCTGTTTTTGCCTGTTGTTCGTGAACCAAGAAACAGTACGTTGATAATGATGCTGAAGTTTTTTTTTTTTACTATTGAGGTATAACTGAGTTGGTTACAACGCAGTAGATTTACAGAAGAGGGTAAGGGTTTGAATCAATACCCTCTTGCGTCGTGATCAATTGCAGTTTCTTGATTTATCTCCTCACAAATGGTCGTGGGGCCGATCGTGTGGGCCTCTATGACGTCTTAAAAAACGCAATTAATTAAGTTAAACAAATATTTGTTTTACTTTCCTTGGTTCGCACAAAGGTTTATCTTGTTAAATTTTGAACTGTTATGCTAAAATTCTTTCTAGTAATTCTTAATTACTTCCTGTGCATAATAAACTTCAAATTGATTTTTTATTGATCGTTGATGATACAGTTCAGCAGACTATTCCAACGTGATTTCTCTATACTAACACCACATCATAAAATCCAGATAAAAGGCCAACCTTTTGAGTCTGTTCGAGTTGAGTCATTTAAAGATGAGACAATTCGAGCTCTTTAGTTGAGCTCTCCTATCTAAGTTGAGTCCCTTCGAGTTACTTGAGCTCTCGAGTTTTTGATTTCCCGACTTATACCGATCCGATTGAGATCGGGCATTGATTGGTGATGAGCAGAGAGTTTGGATAAATCGACAACACTTGTCACATTGAGAATATGATGACCTCCGGACTACTAATGTCCTGCAATCAAAAGAAGAGAATTAGAAGGGAGGCTGAGGCGGATCTCGCCGAGATCCCTTTGACGCTCCAGTGAGAATAGAAAATATTGGTGCAATCGACCTTTAATCAAAGTTGACTAGGTTAACCAAGCTCGAGCTGACTCGTATTGAGTTTTGATGTTTGAATAATATGGTGAGATATTTGAGCTTGTGTAAGCAATATGGTAGTTGATTGAGTGACATGTCAAATAGATCATGAGTGATCAGATACTTGATAGTGGAAAAGTCTAACTGGGAGTTGGCAAGAGAAAAAATTAAGTGGGTTATGATTGACCCAACACTTGATGATCAAAATTTAAATGAATCATGATTGATTGGACACTTAGTAATCAGAAATCTAAATAAGTTATAGTTGATCAGACACTGGATATGCAAGAGAAAAATCCAAATAAATCATGATTGATCAAACACTTGGTAATTGAAAGTCCAATAGAGAGTTGACATGAAATAAGAAGTTCAAATGGATTATAGAGGATCAAACACTTGGTATCAGAAGAGAAAATCTAAGTAAGTCATGGATGAACGAACACTTGGTAATGAGAGAAGACCTAACATATTATGACTAACCAGATATTAGGCATGAGACGAGAAGTCTAAACATCTCAAGGAAAATCAGATATTTGATAAATGAAAAAGTCCTGACAGGTCAAGGTTCATTAGATGTTAAATAATGAAAAGTTTCGATAGATCAAGGTTGATCGAATGCTAAGCAAAGGAAGTCTTGATAGGTTGAGGTCAATTGAATACCAAGCAAAATGAGAATTCAACCTTGGTAAAACTGAAACAAAAGTATTAGTTGATTGATAAGTTGCATTGATCAACTTATATACTTTAAATCTTGAAATTAAGAGTTTGAGGTACTTTTAGAATTTACTACAATAACTTTAGGATTTTCTACAATAACATTACTATTTACTATAGTAACTTCAGGGTTTACTATAATGTCAAGGTTGTGGATTTCTACTATTGTATTTTTTCTATCGTACTAGTCAATTGATAAGATTTGGCAATTGACTACTAGCACTGTAACAACAAACAGAATGCTACAAAATTGACTAGAAACTCGATTGGTTGCCTATCAATCAATTAATGAGTTTTAGCAATCGATTGATAATGGTCAAATTGAGTTGGAAAGAACTGTTCTATAGATGCAATGGTTGGATTCGATGGGACAGTTGATTGATGGAAGTTGGCAGTCGACTAATAAGCAGAAATAAGCCCAATAACAACCTTATAAAAGAGGGTTTTCAGGAAATGTGAAGCTGTTGGTTTTTGGGGGATTGAGGACGAAGTGCTAGTGCATTTTCGGACCAACAAAAGATATTCAAAAGTGATCAACCATGATCAAAAGCAAGATTCATTATTGTAATGCATTTTATTTACATTGCTCATTTCTATTTGTATCTTTCTTTTGTGTTTGTGTTACTTGTGTAAAAACAAATGCTAAGAGGCTTCTCCACCTCTGAAAGGTGTCCGAGAAGAAGAAGAAAGTGGTGATAGTTTGCTAGGGCTAGGAATTAGACGTAATCACATTGGGAGACAGTGAACCAAGTAAATCGATGGTGTTTGCAATGTACATCAATTTATTTCAAGTTTCCAATATGCATATTTATCGACGCGAAAAGAGCTATTCACTCCCTCTAGTTCAAAAAAGTTCTAACAACAAATATGTGAGATAATAGAGAAACACATACCCCTTCGATGTTAGTATTATTACCTTATATAAGGAGAGTAGAACGATGAAAAAATGAGCAACCTTCTTCCAAGGGGTGCACCTTTTTTGTAACCAATGCCTCCATTTCATAATAATATAACTGCTGTGTTATAATGGAGATGACCATTATGCCTACTTCAATACTTGTCCATTTTAGACTCAAGTTCAGGATCTTAAAGTCTTTGTTTCCTGAGTGTATTTGGGCTTGGGCTCCTGAATCCTCAACTTCTATGCACTCGAGTGGTTGGGCATTCAAGCTCAGGTTCTTGAGTGCTTGGGCGCTAGCTTAGGCAGTTCAACACTTGGGCATTTGCGAGTTTGGCGCTTGGGTGCTCAAGTAAACAACACTTGGGTGATCAATACTCGGGCGCTAAAAAAAAAATAAATTTTTTGGGATGAAAATTAGCGACGAAAATTTTTCATCGTAAAATTTAACACATTTTGTGATGAAAAATATTTTTATCGCCAATTAGCGACAACTTTTGCGATGAATTTTTCTTTGTTGCTAATTCTGCAACATATCAAATTCATCACAAATTTCATTGCAAAAAATATTTTTATGGCAAAACTTATCCCTAATTTACGATGAAAAAATATTTCATCGCAAATCGACGACAAATTAATTATTCATCACAATTTTCAATGGATTTATTTTCATCGTGAAACTGCGATGAAATATTTATTCATCGCATTTTAATTGGCGTCGAATTTTATGTTTTGTCGCCAAATTGATGACGAATTTAATTTTTATCGCCAAATTGGTGATGAATCTGAATTTTATCGATAATTTGGTGACAACATAAAATTCGTCGCCAAATTTTGGCGATAAAATCTAGATTCATCATCAATTTGGCGACGAAAATTGAATTCATCGTCAAAATTTCACGATGAAAATTAGATTCGTCGCCAAATTGGCGATGTATCAAGATTTTGTCGCCAAATTGATGATGAAACTTAAAATTCGTCGCTAATTTGATGACGAATTTGATGATGAAAACTGTTTGTCGCTAAATTTAACACATAAACCCTAGATTTATCGACATCTCCTTCTCCCCTTCTCACATTTTCCCGCAGCACGTCTAATTCTCCCATCGCCAATCACCGCCGTCGTCGCTTCTGCAGGATCTCTCCAACGAATGAAGCTTTCGTTGTGTCTAGAGGTATGCTTCCTTCCTTCACGCACACCAGATCTGCTTCTCGACGCCGGACTGCGACCCATCGCCCACTGGCCAAGGGCTGCGGGGCCAGCAACCGCGGGCTAGGGGCTGCGGGGCTGGAGACCGCCTGGCTAACAGTCACGACCCATCGACCGCAGGGCCAGCGGCCATGACTCGTGGGCCGCGGGGCCAGCAGTCGTGACCTAGTGGTCGCTGGCCGCTGGCTAGCTGGGGCTCGACCGCCAGCGACCAAGAGTCATGGTTTGAACCACAACCTGCCAACCACTAGCTAGGGGGCGCTGGGCTACTAGCTGCTAGCCGCGCCGGCTGCTTGGCGACCGCTAGCAGTCGATCGACTGTCATTGACCTGGGACAGCTGTCCGCAGTCACGCTGGCCATGGGTGCTGCTAGTCACTAGCCATGGTTGGTTTTCGGCGCATTGGCCATGATCAGTGGTTGCCGCGTTCAGTGGTCACTGGAGATAAGCTCAGAACTAATTCAACTTTTGTAGTTTTTATTTGTGCATATTAAATTTAAGTGTTAATTTTGTATTCACTAGCTTTAGATATTTTTATAATTATAGTTATTTTTGAAAATTAAAAAGTATTTAGTTATAATTATATTTATTTGAATGTTAATATTTATTATTCTAATTTAGTAAGAATTAATTATGTTTATGTAATTAATGAGGAGATTTGTAATAGTTTTTATTTATAGTAGATAAAAATTATTGTAATTAAGTAAGAATTAATTATATTTTAATATCTTAAAATTTTTGCCTTTAAGAAAAATACAGAAAGTAAGAAGTTGGATGTATAAAAAGAATTTACTTGAACGTAGATGTTTAGCTGATGAATTTATTGTGGGATTAGAATAATTTTTTAAGTTTGCTTCCAGTAAAGTTGAGTTTATGGATAAAGATAAGATAAGATGTCCGTGCCGAAAGTGTCATAATGATAAATTTTTATAATGTAATTAAGTTTGAGAACATCTTTGTAGATTTGGTTTCACTTCTAATTACTATAATTGGACTTGTCATAGTGAACCGTTCATTTCTGATGAGAATTATGGATAAAACATACAATACTTAGTCATGGAGGATCAGAATTATTATGATCAATTTAATCCATATTAGAGGACGATAACTGATGCAGCGGATCAGAATTTTATTGCTGAACCAACGGTCCAAATTCTAGTTTACCTCCAATAGTTGAACACATGTTTACTTCTTTTATGCATCACCCTTGGAAGAGACACAAGTACCAAGAGTTGGTAAAAATTTAAATAATAAATTATATCTCAAATTTTAAGAATTATTGAGTACTGCAGATGAACCATTATGAGCTGTTTTTTACATTATTTATACTTCCATATGCATATGACTTAACCATCAAAAAGGTTTTGTCAAACAACTCTAGTGCGCTTTGTTGTTTTTGTTGATGCATATTTGGATACTTGCTTCTTAGGCCTGATTATAGGAGAAGGGGGAGTGAATAGTGATTCATGTTTCTTGTTCGTTGATAGTACTGCGCTTCGCTCATCTACAAAAGATTAATGCGCAATGGAAATAAAAACATAAAATATATCATATGTACAAGAGCACCTTAATTTTACATAGTTCAAAACTCTCGATTTTTACTTTATGACCTAGAGTCCAAGAGGTGGTACCACTATTCTTCCTCGACCATCTTTCAGAGATAGAGAAATCTTTTATAAAAATCTAATCTTATAAGTAACATAAATTAAATACAAAAATAAAGATAAAAATAAATATAATATAAATAAATTATTTACACTGAAATTTTTGAAACTTTTTTTTATTGTTGTTTGTTACTTTTGGATTGCTCTCTTAAGGTTTGGAATGTAATAATACTCACCTACGAACCCTCAAGTATTAGCCTATCAAAATCTTCACGAAAATTCTTTTAATAATTTTTTATAATCAATTATAAAATCTTCGATGTGTTTTACAGTATCATCGGTTGATAAAAATTAAAAATGGTACGAGGCTACTTTTAACTTTTTTTTTAATAGGACCACTTGTCCCCGGGGCCATGGTGCCATGGTAGGATATCCAAGTTGTCACCCAGATACCTGTGGTTCGATCTCCAACTACGACGTATTTGTAAGAATTTTCCTCCAAATGGGGATTGCAATCAAAGGATGCTGGGCATCTGGCTGGCCGCTGCGTGCATTTCCCGATTTACCCTGGTGGCCGGTGGGAAACTTCCGTGGGACCGGACTGATCACCTCAGGGATTGAGTCTATGCGACTAATTGCATCATCACTGTACTAAACATTGTTAGTGGTCAATTACTAAACATCTTTGTTCTAGCCATGGTGAGTTGCCAATTAGTAAACATCTCTGATTGGTTGCAATTGATCGCTAGTCACTATTAGTGTCTCAACCACAAGTTGTCAATGGCCATCGCTAGTCATTTCCCTATTATTTAAAATCATATTAAGAAAAATTGAGTTAAAGTGTATACTAAATTTTTGGTTCCTCCATTCATTCAATTAAACATGATTTAACTTTTCAGTTCTCCTCCACTTCTTTCTCCTATTTTCTTCCTCTAATTAAATCCTTTGATTTTTTTTCTCTCTAACTTTTGATCCTTTCTAGTAAATTTCTCTAAATTTGATTTGGTCATAGAGTGTACTTAAGCTTTCTCGTTTAATGACCTCTCCTTGGACATGAATATCAATTGTAGCTTTCAACAAACTCACTATAGATCTATAGGACAACTTGTCTCGTGTATACTAATTCTTCAAATGATATACTAAACTGCTAATGTACCTTTGAGTCACGTACTTTTTCTCATTTAATTATGAGGCAGACACATTTGTTTTGTTTGAATTTTCAATATCCTTCAAGTCAATTGTGCAATTAAAGAGTTGCTATTGTGATCATGATTCCGTAGTACATATCCTTGTAGGTAGAAATATATATATATTTAAAACAATTATATGATTATTTAATGAATGTGACTGAGCAAATAATGACAACACAAGGTTATTAGGTTATTATATATATATTTTTTGTGAACTCATGGGAAGAGATAAATGAAAATGCATTTTTTTATTATCCTAAAATAGTGTTAAAATTTTACAAAATAGTTGGTCATATTTGTTTGACTTATTATATATTAGGGGAAGAGATGGAAGATCATATATAGTTGGATTACCCAAATTTAATATCTAATTGTGGGAGACAAGAATACTTCACCTATATAAATAATACCGAGAAGGAATATATACAAATGGAGTTTCAGATTTGACTACACTAGTTAAGAGTATACATGTTAATTATACTCATGCTCTGATCATTATGATGGATCTTCTTCTCCTAATGCAACTATATATTTAAATTGATAATCAATATTGTTTCATGATGCAAATTCATAAGCAAGTATACTAGTCAAATTGAGGTGGGAAAACCAAGTTTATACTCTCTTTGAATTATTGAACAACTTTAATGCACTTTTTGTGGTAGTTGTGCATATTCTTTTTGAAAAACTACATATAGTATCATGAGCACCTCATGGTATGAAAAATAATGTAAGATTGTATCACTAATATTTTTTGAAAAACTTTGACACTTTCAAACTGCAAAAACACATGTTTATGAAATTCAGATTTCAATGTCAAAGATTTAATGGGCACCATAATAATTGCATGATATATTAGAGAAAAAAAATCATAATACACGTTGTCAACTTTAATATGACATTGAGAGAGGTTGGTTATTGTCCCCGGGGCAATGGTGCAACGGTAGGACATCCGAGTTGTAACTCAGGGACCTGCGGTTCGATCCCCTGCTACGGCGTATTTACAGGAATTTTCTTCCAAATGGGGAACGCAATCAAAGGATGCTGGGCATTTGGATTGGCCGCCGTTTGTGCTTTTCGATTTACCCTGGTGGTCGGTGGGAAACTTCCGTGGGACCGGACCGACCACCTCCAGAGATGTGACTACTGGGATTATCATTTTTTTTTTTGAGAGAGGTTGGTTACAAGTTCCTTTTAAGGGACTATGCTAACATATAGTAGAATATATATTTTTTTATGTTGAAGACCCACAACTCAACTTGCTCAAAGATGTGAATTTTTTATAATAGCATAATTGAAGGATACTAAGACATATCGACTCTTTTTAATTCACAAAGAGATCGCTTTGTTAAGTAACTTTGAAATTCCAGGAAAAATTCCCCTTTCTTTTTTGGAGCCTTCTCATTATATAGAATTGCTTTACAATTTATCTTTAGTAACAAAGTAAATATAACTACCATATTAATTATAGATAATCTAATTTAAGTATGTACTAATTACAAATAATCTACTTTAGGTAATAGTATATACACAGCTAATTAGCACAATTATGGCAAAGTAAATTCCATATTTGATAGGCTATAATATCTGCCATTGATATCCCCCTTCAAATTGATGTTGGATGATCAACAAGCATCAATTTGTCAATAAGAAAGTGATGACGCTGTCAGGAGAAACCTTTAGTAAACACATCAACAATTTGAAATTCGGTGGTTATATGTGGAAGAGTGATGACACAAGCATCATATGCTTCACGAATAGAATGACAATCTACTTTGATGTGTTTGGTGCATTCGTGAAATACTGGATTAGCATCAATTTGAATAGCACTAGTATTATCTACATGAAGTGGAGTAGACACAAGTTGGGGAAACTCAAGTTCACCCAACAGTCCCCGAAACCAAACTATTTCAGAACAAGCAGAGGACATAGTGCGATACTCTGATTTTGTGGAAGACTTAGACACTCGATCTTGCTTCTTACTTTTTCAAGCAATAAGAGAGGTACCCATAAACATGCACCAACCTGTAGTTGAGCATCGAGTATCAGAACAACCAGCCCAATCAGCATCACTATACGCAACCAAACGAATAGGAGAGCCCACAGCGAAGAAAAGTCCGCGGGAAGAAGTGTCATGCAAATAGCGAACAATGCGTTGAACTGCAGCCAAGTGAAGATGTGTAGGTGCTTGTAGAAATTAACTAACTTATTGAACAGAAAAGACAATATCAGGCCGGGTAATAGTCAGATAGTTCAAGCTCCCCACTAGTTGTCTATATAAAGAGGGGATTTGGAGAAAATCACCCTCATCACGGCGATATTTAACGTTCACCTCTAAAAGATGATCAACAAAATGACCATCCTGCTGACCAGCTAAAGCCACTATCCCCTGGAGATATTTATGTCGGTGTAAGAAAATTTCAACTGGAGTAGAGTGTACCATAAGCTCCAAAAAAATAGTGTAAAGATCCCAAGTCTTTCATATGAAAAGACCCTTGAAGATGTAACACCCGGATTATTTTTCCCTATTTTTAGGATTTTTAATTAGATGTAAAATTATAATAAAGGTCTTTTAGTTA
>JAOBBC010030327.1:0-12278 GCA_025388495.1 Curcuma longa
AGAAACACCATGTCTAGAATCCATGAGGCAACCTAGAAGTACAAGATAGACACGAAGTAAAGCTACTTTTGCAAGCAAAAAGCTTTATATGTTACTCCATTGGAACAATAATGGAATTAGACTAAGGTGGTTGAGTGAAGGTGGAATCCAATATTTTCCCCCCATTTATAAAATTTTGTTACTCCTTTGATGTTTATTGGAAAGAAAACTACTCGTCAACCTAAGAGAAATAGTGAGCTAGAAATGATGATGACCAAAGTCCTGATCTAGCTGCTATAATAGATTGGATTGGTGCTAGGTATTCCCATGGGAGGACTCACTTGGGAGCTAGTTAAGAGAGAAATGAGGTGGTACTCAATCTCCTCTTGATCACAGGGAAGAGAAGCAGTAATCTAGACTCTAGTAGAGAAGATTAAGACTAGAGAAGATTTTGCTGATGAAAGAAATAGAATGAACTGATGTCAAAGGAAGAACTCACAAATTGCTCACCACTCACGAAAGAAAGGTATCTTAACTTAGGCGGCGTGACACTAGAGAAATGTATGACTAGAAACTCAAAGATGCATAGAAGATGAAGGCATCAAGAGAGGAGTTATGTATCAGCTGAAAACTTTCATGAGATGGCATGCACAAACAAGCAAAGATTGGTATCAATAGAGGATCTAAACTCCCTTAGGGCTTGTTACACAATAAAGAGATGGAGATAGAGACAAATGCCTGGCTTTATGTTGCAAAGGAGCTTCCAATGTTCGCATTGCCAGAAAAAGAAGGGGAGATAGCTCTTGGTGATGGTGCTGACATAGACACACATTGCCAAACATCAAAAGATAGAATTAAAGGGGAATACTTGCACAGATGACACACTCACTATGGAAGATCATCATCACTAATTGCATGTATTGATGGATCAAATATTATGTTGAGGGAAATCATTCCACACATCAAACCCTAGGTAGATCATCATCAAAGATATAAAAATTACAAGACACCTACACCAAACATATTTAAGGTGGTGCCTACAACATTTAATTATATGAAATAGAGTTTTCTTTCATCACCCACTCTTCCTTCAAGATTAATCAATTTAATCTGCATCTTTAAATATGCTGATAGCATCTTAATTTAACTTTTTGCTCAATTTTTCATTTTATCAATTATTTGAGCTACATATTTAAACAAATGGACCCATAAAGGCCAAAACTCCATTCCTCTTATATCGTGTGCTCAATTAACATTAAAAGGATTGTCCACTTTGACAGATATCCCATCCTATTGACCTTATAGTTTTGTCTATGAAGTGAAATTTGACTTAGGAGAGCTTCTCAAATGGTCACCCATTAATAAATTTCTCCATGATGAGCACATTTAGCTACGAAGTTCTTATGGCAAACTCAAGCATAGACTTATCTATTTAAGATATTCTTCGATTCTTTCCTGCCCCTTAACATCCTAGAAGGGAGTTATATCCTGACCAAGTTCTCAACTCGACAATCACTCTTCAACCTCATCAAACCACCAAGTCACAATAGGCCCACTAGTTTCCACTTAGCTCATCCTCAAACCACACCTACAAGGGGGGATCCTCCATCATTATACTCATGTCCTTTCCTCTCTCCATCCCCTTCTTCCTCATGTGCCTCTTTCATTCCCTCACCGTCCTTTTACTATAGAACGTTACCTACCCCACTTAACCATTTCACCACCACTACTTGTTGGTGCAATCATGCCCCAAGAGTTCAAGTTTAACTAGGCTGTTTTGAAGTGATTGGCAAAGGGTTTAAATTAGATTTATCTTGTGTTTCTAACATGTGCATCAAGTGTGTATAAGACTTGACGGATTGCACATGATGTTTAAAAAACCCCTAATTCGATGAGGCTGAGTTCAAAGTATAAAATTTTGAATCATGTTGGTGTTTCGATTCAAGATCGGAACAATATGATTTTGGTATTGTATTGTGTCATGCTAATACGATTACGATACTTTTTTAATTTTTAAATATAATTGTATATTAATTAAAAATTAATTTTATTCATATTTAATTATTATATATGCTTATTATTGATATTATATTTTAGGTGTTGAATTCATATTTCAATATTTTCTCATAAGATAATGTCTATTAAATTTTTAAAATTTTGAATCGTGTCAGTGTTTCGATTCACAATCGGAATGATACGATTTTGGTATTGTATTGTGTCATGTTGATATGATTTCGATACTTTTTTTTAATTTTTAAATATAACTGTATATTAATTAAAAATTAATTTTATTCAAATTTAATTATTATATATGCTTATTATTGATGTTATATTTTAGGTGTTGAATTCATATTTCAATATTTTCTCATAAGATAATGTCTATTAAATTTTTACAATAGAAAATAATAAATTTAAATTTTATTTTAAAAAATAAATAATTCTCAAAATTCAAAACGTAATTTAAAATTATAAAATTATTTGAAAAACTCAAAGTTAATTATAAAATTATTTGATGATCTTAAATTATTTTTTAAATGTATTTGTAAATTTTTTATTTTAAAATTTTATTTGAAATATTTAGGAATTATATTTTGGAAAAATTTAGATACAATAATTCTTAATATTTTACAAGTGTTATTGATAATATATTATGTTTATAACTATTATATATAATTAGCAGCTATATAACAATCTTATAATTAACAATTTATTTATAATAAAAATGTCTATTTAAAAAATAAAAAAATTAACCTTAAAAAAATTATGGCACACTCCACACCCTCACCAAGGACCGCCGTAGGGGTTGTGGCACCCTCCCCGACCTTGCAAGGTCACAACAGTCTCGTGGTGCCAGTATGGTGTCATTGTCGTTCAGCGGGTGAAATGATAAATTCTGCCTATAACAACCGACATAGCACGAAATTTAAATTCATAGCTAAGTTAGTAGATTGTTAGACTAAGAGGTCGATGTCGACCATGAGCTTAGTAGGTTAACTCATGGAGTAGAAAAGATTGAAACTTGATAAGGTCGAGTTATGCTCACATTATCAAGTTATTGTTGCTGCAATGTTGTGAAGGCCCAAAACAAGGTAACCTCAAAGGCAATGTGAAGAATAGCATTGAACGAACTTGGAGGGCTTGATCCATTTGAGGAACTAAAGGCCCGGCGCAATACATTCATGGACAAGAAGCATCAATAGCATCAAAGACATTAAAATATGTGAGTTGTGAGAGATTATAAGATGTAATATGGGTTTGTATTTTTGAGAAGGGTTTACCTAATGGTTTATATGACCAATGAATAGTAAGTTTTATTCGTAGCCAACGTTTGAGCTCCAATTAAGTCAAGATCTTCAAGCAAATCGAATCGATTAGAGGTCAAATAAAATGTTGAGTTAGCTAAAGAGTCAGTCGTAAATGTTTTTCTCATAATAGAAAATTTTTGTTTTGGCTCCAGTCCATTAGAGGGAGGACTCAATCAATTAAGTCAAGATCTTTGAGCAAATTCAATCGATTAGAGGTCAATTAAAATGTTGAGTTAGCTAAGGAGTCAGCTGTAAATGTTTTTCTCATAACAGAAAAATTTTGTTTTGGCTCCAGTCCATTAGAGGGAGGACTCAATCAACTAAAGTTATTTGAGTTGGCTAGATAGTCGACTCTTTGAATAGAGTGCTCTTTGTTGAGCTCGAGTCAACTAGAGAAATCTTCATATGATAGTCAACTAAAAAACTATCTATTAGAAATTAAGCTTATTTTAGTTGTTGGAGTTGATGGAAAATTTGGGAAGTCAACTAGAGAAGTTTTTAGCCAAATGAAAATCTAAACGTAAGCGAATAAACTTCTTGTTTTAGTTGTTTGAGTTGTCTAAACTTGGTTTGGGTCAATTGAACTAGCATTTGAGTCGATTAGTATTGAATTGTTGGCTGATAAGGTCTCTTAATCTATGTTTCAATCGAATAAAGTTGATTTAAGTCGACTAAAGTCAAGAAAAAGTAATCATTTAAATTGTGTTATCTACATATTTGGGGTTGAGCACATATATAAATAAGTCTACAAGGGGACCTCAAAATAAAACAAGTACAACAACTATAACAATATGTTTTAAGAAATTATCTAATTCTCTTTGTACCTAAGAGCTTCCAATGCCTATAAGAGCTTGAAATCAACTAAGTTTGAAGTCTAGTACTTTTCTCTTGTGCTCATTATATAATCCGTAGAGAAAAGAAAAATATTGTTATTTTCTTTTAAACTTACATTATTATCTTCTATCAAGAACTAACTATATACTTTCTCCGCCTTTTGCAAAGGAGATGTTTATGTCTTTTGTAAAGGAGATATTTATAGTGGTTTTTCAAAGGATGATTCACCTACTTTTATTTTGATTGGTAAATATGTGACTATGTATATGAGTCAAAATGTACAATGCAGGTCTTAGGTGTCTACTCATACAGCATTAGGTCCGAGTAGACAGTCAAAGACCGAAACACATGCACCTATACCCTCCTGTAGATACTCTCTACGTCTATCCGAACCCCCTCAAACAACCAATTATTCCTTGCCAGCCATACATAGTGTATCATAGAAGAAACATCAAGGTGACGAGCCTTCACCAAAACCCAGGTCCACGATAGGAATACTTGAAGACTCGAAGCATCCTCCTGTAGGTGGACATGTCATGATGCATATATAGTCACTCCCTAATCCACTGCCATATCCCCACAATAGGGGCACATTCAAAGAAGAGGTGCTCCTGTGTCTCCTCCTGAAACCCACAAAAAGTGTAGCTCGAGTCCTCTAGGTACTCCTATCTAGATCTCATAGGGAGCCTCCCATATGCTATCATCCAGAGTAGGATGATTCACCTACTGAATCAAAAGACTATGGAATAGGCTTACTTGTATTTGTTTCTTTTATTGTTTTCTTTGTGTTCATATTCATATCCTTGATTCTAATAAACAAAGATGAAATTTTTGATAAGTCTAGCATTTACTTTAGGAGAACTTGCAAGAAAATAGAACCTTAATTTAATGATTATCAACTATTCAACTCCCCTCTAGTTGTGTTATTTGATCCTACACTAACTTCTTTCAACACATTCATAGCATTTTACTAGCAATCTCGCTGTCTTTTCTTTTATCGTACCCTTCTATGCATATGACCATCCATGATTCTCCACTAACATTGCCCTATGTCTTTTCATTGTAAAACTTGTTTTTTCTTTTTTTCTCTCCTCATCTCACTCTCCCTCCAACAATATTAATCTACAACCCTAGAAAGTTACATCAAGCTAGAATTTAGTTTACTTGGATTCAAGTTTTTTTTTATAAACTGGGATTGGATATTCAATGCACATTTTGAAAAAGTGAATCCAAAATCCCATACACATTTTTAAAAAGTAATCCAAAACCCCACCTTGATTCAAAAGGCAGCATGTAACTGTGTGGAGTACTAGCTCTTAAAATAGGAATCACACGATTTTCTATAATTGACGACTCCTCATGTATATGATAACAAGAATAATCCTGTGTCAAGAATCTGCAACTATCAACATAAGCTATTTAGTCAACCAATTACGTAGAGAATTCATATAAGAAAGCACACATTGTGGGATAAAAATGCTAATAAGAAATTTTAAATAACTTATTAGAAATCACCAAATAACAAGCTATTTTGCTGCATGGAAATGCAAATGATTGTTAAAGATGCACAATTGCTGAAAACCTTCTTCCCAAGCTTCTAAGGTCATGAATGATTTACTCACTTTCTTAACTGCAGCATCAATATTCTTTTTCTGATCATATCCAACTGTGAATGTCACGAGATATTTTGGCTGAATGATAAGATCCTACACATTTCATTTACACAACATAAATAGCTTCCATTGAGAGAGCTATGCAATAATGACAATGAAAATGAGAAATCTACAGAAGTCATTAATGATCTTGGAGAAGAGGTGAACAATTGTATTTTAACAATGAAGAATATTGACATCAGAGATCCTGCGCCAAATCAATAAGTCTTCAGATATAATGGAAGGTTTATTATTACCTTTGGACAAGAATCAGGGGCATGCTTATCGTATACATGCAACAGGATATGCAAAAGCAGAGTGCTATTTGTGACAAAAAAAAATAGAGATTTAAGTATAAAAAATACCAATTGTATAACAAAATTATGAAATAGATAACATGAATAAGCGAAACCTACAAAACAATCTAAATGCAGCATTCATCAATTTGGACCTACATCAATTTGACCTGCAAAGTACCCTTAAAGATCTCATTTTGCTAAAGGCTACTAATGACAGATAAGCTCTCAAGAGAGCTAACTAGCAATGCAAGACCATGAAACCTCTCAAATTTAGCGCAGTTTGTGTTATAGGCAATGCATGCTACAAGATCTAGAATCATCTACTTTGCTATCATGGAGACATTCAACATCTACTAAAAATTGTTTGTTCAGGATTTGGCGCTAACCTACCCTACTATCCAGTTGTCGCATAACAAGTATAAAAATCTATATCTTCACCATCAACCACAGCTATTTATCTTATTCACTCAGTGTACCTGGAGGTCATGAAATAAGTCCTAGGATGGAGGTCTATAGCAATCTGTTTAAGTTAAATCTCTTGACCTATATTGTAATGTTATGGGTTGTAAATTGGTTTTCACAAATTATACTTCTATCAAAAGGATGTTCCAAGTGGTAGCTAGTTGGCCCACTGCTTAGCACCTAGGCTATATGTGGGCACCTAGGTGGAAGTTTGGGCTGTCGGCATTAAAATAGTATTTAAATAGAAAAGAAAAGAAAATTAAATTAAGCATGACTAATATTATATAATAAGTTTATCCTTATTTACAATCACAAATAAAGATAGAGCATTGAACATAGAATAATGAAATATTTTAAATTTCATAATGCAACTAAGAAAATGAAAATCATAACAAAATATAAAATCATAAATTTAAATTATAAGAAATCACATAAATAGTTTATAATTAGTGTCATCCTAATATCAAATATAACTTACCAAGCAACTTATAAAAAGTTATAAATATAGTTTATAATGGATGTTTTTTCTTCAAACCCACATGGACAACCTAAGCGGACCACATGAACTACCAAGATTTCATAGATGGCCCCGCCTTTGCTACTTTTTAAAAGAGCAACCTAGTAACTAACTACCAAATATACAAAGCAACTCATTGGCAAAACTGCCTAAGTAACCACCTAAGTCACTTTTAAAACTATGGTGATTCATATTTACTCTTTCTAAAAATTCAATTTATCATTCTTATTCAAACAATAATTAGGTCTTCAACTATTTTCTTTAGAAAAATTATTTCATTTATACTAACAAAAGATAATGATAATACAAAGAAATGGTAAGGGTGATAAGTTTATCATATTTTGGATAGATTATCTTGATATAACTAAATAACATTTACAAAAAGCCCATGCATACATGGGTTGAACTCCCAATGAGCTTGTCAGGGGTTCAAGGGTGGCACGCTACTATACTATACTAAGGAAATGCCCCTCCCATGGTTGTAGCAACAACACCCTAGACCAAGGACATTTTCACCAAGAGTTTATATGGGTCTATAGTTTTCCATGCTCTGACATTGTTTCACTCATCTACCTTAACCTTGTAGCATTTCTATATTGGTTGTGTCTATGTGTATGTATAAAAAGGGAATGGCCTCATATATGATATTATTTAGGCAACCTAATCATATATTTTTTCTATGAGATCGTGGATGAAGACGTTGTTACTAAACCATGTAGCATTTCTGAGTTCTCCTGTTTGATCTTATATGTTCTCAATTTGCATGTGTTTTATCTTAGTTTTTTCTATTTGTGATTATAGAAGGGTGATCAAATCCTATCATTAACTTCTTATAAATTACTCATTCCATAGAGTTAGTAAAACTTTAGCCACAAAGTGTTCACGCTTCTTGGGATAACTAGATATAAGTGGAATCATTGTAAGACAATCCAATTAAGCTCTTTGTCTAAACATGGTGGATACCGGAGAGGAAAAAAAATCTAAATAACAAGGATATACCTACCTCTTCAGAGATAACTACCTACCTCTTCTGGATTTCCCCACAATCTGCGCAAATAAAAATCTGATTCTCGCACCAAAATCTTAGGTGGTAATCTTTCTGCACCTCTTGGATTTGAAGGAACATAAATCTGAGATAATTTCAAAGCAAGAATAAAATGTTAGAAATTAATTTGATTTGGACTTAGTTTTCCTTCACTCCTACATAGAGATTGCAATTGGGAAAAAAATTGTTCATATTTACTACCTAATGAAGTGTGTAAATTTAAAAATGAAACGCACAAACAAAAAAAGATGTCAATTGCATAATCAAATATCTTTGTAATTAATCCTAATTATTTATATAATTGATTGTTATGGTCCCCCAAATCTGCCTCACATATGCATAAGTGGGATGTAGCAAACTCTACTATCATTCAAATTACAGAATAACTATAGGAAGCCATAGTAATACCACAAACAACATCAACTTTGATAAGCTTTAGCAGATTCATTCTCCTTCTGGTTGATGGGAAAAGGTATATTATTCCCAGTTTACTTGAGGGAAAATAACTGTTACATGATATGGTTATGAAAACTTAGTAGTTGTACTTGTATGTGAATTTAACTCATCAGCTTTTTCATGATAGAAAAGAATAAATATTAATCTCAATTCATTAGGAAATTATTATCCTCAATTTAAAAAAAAAGATAGTCCGGTGCACGAAGTTCCTACAAATGCGGAGTCCTAGGAAAGAGTTAAACTACATTGGGTCTATTGTATGCAACCTTATCCTGCATTGCAAGAAGTTGTTTCCGTAACTCAAATCCATGACCACAAGATCACACAACAACAATTTTACCATTGCGCCTAGGCTCCCCTTCCTCAGTTTAAGATACTTTTTCACGAGTTTGTCCTTAAACATCACAAATTCATCAACCTTTTTTTAAACTCAAGCTGGATTTGCTCTAACCAACTTCATAATCAGTTGCATCCCTCATCCTCATCATTGGCATTGAAATATATGTATTGAACTATCATAGTTAATAATAAGTTATAATAACTTGTTATTAGATTTGTATGTAGATGAATTTGTTATATTGCAATATCAAAACCAGAATTTATGGATTACTATAATATATTTCTTGCAAAATACACATTGTTCACTATATATTTTAGTAATTTCTTTGCATAATTAAATATAATTAAAATGACATTATAATTTATATCACTTTATACTCATTAACTCCACATGGTCAAGTGAAGTCTGTTCTAAAGTCTTAAGAAATTTCCTGCCTAAATGCCATTGTTATCTCCACATGATCAAGTGAAGTTTGTGCTGAAGTATCAAGAAATTTCCTGCATAAGTGCCATCGAGTTTTAGATTGGATTGTTTAAATCCTTCCAATCGTAATTTTCTTAAAAAAATAACAAGCTAACTATTTCTATTATGTTGTGCTTTGCATGCATTTAGTAAACCAACAGACAGAAAATTCAGTCTGGCCATTTATGCATTTTTCTGCAGTTAATAAACCAACAAACAGAAATGTAGTCTGACTATTATGCATTTTTATGTGTTACATCACCTCTCATTTGTTCCTAAAAAACAAACAAAGCTAAAACTCCTCAAAGAATACATGTTTTATCCAACTTGTAGAACTAAGTAAAAAAACAACATACTTCCTATTTCCTTCATGCATTGTATATAGGAAGATTGCCAATAAAGAAATACTCAATAGAAAGATAAGTACAGAAAACATCAAATCAACAAAATACAAATGCACCAATGACCGGCTAAAGAAGCAAGTTACCTTTAATTTTTTTTTATCAAAAAAAAAAAAAGCAAGTTACCTTTAAGCTATCTGTTGTAGTTGATGTAGAATTCTTTCTATTTTGATTATTAGCTGAATTCCAAGCATGGTTTAACAAAGCTTGAGTTGTCAGGCCTGAATTCCTGTCTTCAATGTAGGATATAATATTGGAAGGGAAGGTAAGCTGCAAATTTAGGCAGTAAATATTCTATGACTTTATCCCATAGCACCAAATTTAAATAAAAACAATGTAGCAAGAGAATCATTCCTTTATACCTTGGTTATGTTAACTGTGGGAAATGAAATGCCTACTACGTATCCTATAGCAACTCCAATGATGGCTGAAACAATAAGCCTCATAGTCTCCGTTGACCTTCTAGGAAAGGCACTACAAATCACAGTAATAACACATTTGGTGTTATGTTATTTAATATGAATCTTCAATGAAAAAGTTGTGCAGTGCAAATCATATAATAGCTTGGTAACCTGCAACCACCAGGAGTTCCACGTTTCGCCATGGGCTTCAACTCTAGAATCAATTAGCCAAAACGATACTTCTAACCAAAAGCAACTAGACATTATTTGACATGATCATTGTTGCTTGATTGAGATACGATGATTATATCTTTGCAATTTAAATGTGAAGCACAATAGCCTGAACAATTTAAATATGAAAAAAGAGTCAGAAGAGCCATTTAGTTTTGCACAAGCATTGAACCTAAGATTCTAAGTAATCCTAAATTCATTGCCTTGAAACTAATTATTCTAGATTTTATGAACAAGAATCTACAAAGTTGACATAAAGAGAAACAAAGTTGAATTCTTGAATTCTATCAGTATCTAGTAACAAACTAGCATCCAGAAAATTGACCAATGTTAGACGAAAAAAAACTTCCAAAAGAGGAGGAAAGAGATGAAAGAACACACAATAAGAGTTTCAATAAAGCAAATACTGATTCATAATGATTTGGTGCAAACGACAAGAAAAAAAACTAATAGAAAGCAGAAACAATCAATGATAACAACAACAGGACATGAGTTTCAACTTTTTGGGTTGGCATACTATCCAACAAACAACAAGAATATTATAATATCAATCACGTAATGTAACATACTCTAGAACAACTATCATATTAAATTTTTCCAACATCCACAAAGATCAGTATGTCTTGCCTGCAAGTTAACAAGTAGGAGTGTGGATTGATCACATTGCACATATAGATCAGATCTGATACATCCCAAACTACATAAACCCTAGCTTTAATGCAAGAGGTTTCTGCCGTATTGTCCAAACCACTTAAATTATGAAGGAAAAAACCTATATGGGTAAGAAAACAATTATATAAATGTATAAAATTTTAGCTGATATCAAAAAATAATAAAGATAAGGGGGAGAAACAGAAACTTTGACTCCCCTACCCTCAGTCAAATTTTGCTACAAGCCGCCTTAGAAGGCAGCAAAAGAAGTAAGTAATAGCGGCCGTATTCAGAAATGTTAGTTCGACAAATTAGTAGCGAAATGTAGAAGGTGTCGAGGTTCTGAAAGGGTCATTTTGATAGGTAGAAGACTTGGAATTCACATTTCTCCGTATTCGCGTTCCCACTTTATTATCCCTTGACTAAAGGAGGATCTTTAGACTTCACCGGCCATCATGTCGCCCGAAACCATAAAAATTGCAGAGTAAGAAAGCACAACGTCGCCGAGCAAATGTCTGCTACAAAAAAAAAAACTAAGAACAAACTAAAAAGGGAAACACCTAAATCGATGGGCATCTCGCCAGCCGGCTCCCAAGTTCTTATCTCCCGTAAAACCTCCCAACAAAAGTTTAAGAATCCCGGAGACAAAGGAAATTGTCAATTGCCGAATCTTCAGAAGCCTACCAGGAAGGAATCAAGAAGACGAATTGAAACGCCAGGATCGATCTCACAAGGAGGAGTTCGTCGGTTTCTCTATCTCGATTCCACCATCTCGCTAGGGAAACTGGGATCTAAAACGCACGATGGGTTGGAAGGACAAATCCAAATAAGAAGCCAACATTTCAACCTCGTCATCTTCAACTTTCTTCCACAGTCCACACCATTAATCGGTTACCTACTGCTCTACCATTCATCTGATGTAACTATAAAGTGCCCCCACCAGTGGGCCCCGATATTGAAGTACGTTAGAATACGAGGATGCGGCAGTTTTCCAGTCCATTCTGATGGGTTGCGTCGCTTTCTTCCTGGGACGAAAGAGTTGTTTTCGAGTTAAACCGGTCTAAGTGTTTACCGAATCCGAGGACCGAAATGAACCGGCTTTTCTAGTTGCCGGTGAACGAACCGTGACCGAACTTGCAACTTTTAGTAATTTAGAGAAAAAATATAGATTGGGATAAAACAATAATAAGTAATAATGAAAACATTGAGATGAAAAAAATGCATGGAATATTTTTTTTTACTA
>JAOBBC010031129.1:0-12260 GCA_025388495.1 Curcuma longa
ATCATGTTGACCTACATGCTAGTCTCTACGCATTAACATTGTCCCTGAATGTTAATACTTGACTAGGAATGCTTTAGAGTAGAGTTCTCTATATCATCTCACTATCGATTCAACCAATCGATTGATATAGATATGAACCTATTACTCAAGGACATTATTATACTCAGTTATTTGGCACCAATACAAGTAAGTATAATAATCAAAATGAAATGCCTTTATAAAATGTAGAAATATGATACATGGAGTCCATACAACAATCATCAAATGATTGGCTCTAGGGCTCTCACTAACACTATCTATCCCCCAACATCATATCAACGATCAGTTGCTCATCCTATTTTTATGAGGATTATTTTCGATGGATACAAACATGGTAGATGCAGCTAGTAGAGGTGCTCTCGTTAACAAAACTCCTACTAAAGATAGAGAACTCATATCAAATATGGCTGCTAATTCAATGCAATTTAGAAGTAGACCGATGGCTAGCCAAGGTGTTAAAGAAGCTTATGTCCAAATGTCGAGCAACGTTGTAGTGATAGTAGGTTGGATGAGTTAACTTCTCTTGTTAGACAGATAGCAATGAACTAGTACCAACAATCAGTCGTGCAACTAGTAGAAGCAATGAGAGCTTGTGATATCTGTACTAGCTCATCTCATCCAACTGATTTATGACCCACCTTGCAACAAGATGAGGGTCTTATCTTCGCTAATCAAATAGCAACAACAACTAATGATGGTGCAGCGAAAGTGGTTTAATCGCTAGAGGAGAGGGGTGAATATCGACCTACAAATTAGATTTTGAATTTCTTTTACAAACAACTTAGCAAGGACACATACACATTAATTAAACAAAAGAAAACACATAAAAGTAGGGACTCGATGCCCTACAACCCACGGATTGCTAATCCAAGAACTATGAGCATCCACTATGTTCTTCTCTTCAGAAATAAGTCGGAGGTGGAGAAGCCCCTTACAATAATTGAGTGTGAGAATAACAATTAAAAGAATAAAAAATCAGAATGTAGTTCGAGTGTATTGTTATTTCAATTAAGCTCCTCGCCTCCTTTTATAGCCTCTGCTCAAACTATCGATGTAGCATATATGGCTCATCCACTCAACGGTCCTTACCCAACCATTTGGTCATGTGGCGGGCTGACATGGCGAGATGACATGGTAGATAGGCTCATCCACTCAATAGTCCTTGGTCGACTGTTTGTTGACGTGACAAATTGACATGGCAGATGAGCTCATCCATTCAGTGGTCCTCGCCCAACCATTTGTTTTGGATGACTAAACTGTTGGCCCAGTTGATTGGAAGATATGATTGACACGAAACACTTTTTTGATTGCCTGAACTCTTGGTTTAGTCAATGACGCCTTGCGCATGCTTCCTTCCAACTTCACGTGCCTCAAATGCTAGAGTACTCATCATAACTCTGTGTCCCTAAGATGCACCGAGCCCGTCGACTCCCTTATCATGCCATTAGTCTCGCTCGCTACATCTTCTTTGAAGGTTTTCCATCTCTGATACTCCTTGTCCTTTCTAATTCCTTGGGAATCCCATTCCATTTTCACCATACTCCATCAGATCTTGAGCCATCGGGTACCTGTGTGTTCTCCTAAGTCTATGCACACTTAGACACACACATCAAATACAACAAGGGCTAACTTAACTTTATTTGATAACATATCAAAACTGTGGCTTTACCACTTGAAGTCTAGCTATCTCCCCCTCACTTGGGGTAGTAACAATTAATATTTTTCCCAACAAACCTCACTATTATCGGTCCCAATAACAACAAAACAAGCATGGTCCATTGTCCAATACCTATAATCTTGGTTAGAGAGATCATCCAAATTTGAGGTATGGAAATGCACAATAAATTTGTCAACCTTCTCTAACATACTAAAGGCAACTTCAGTTTCATAATAACCCAATGCCTAACAGGCAATTTCAACAGACCAAGCATATTCCTACCCTCAATCAAGCAGAACCCCCAGTGCAGAAATTAGAAGAGCTTATCCAATAACTATTATTGCAATAGCAACAATAAACGACCCGTAGTCACTAGCTCCAATAGAGAACTCACTTCAAAATAACATAGAATTGGTGATGAATTTTAGCAACAAATAAAATTCATCGCCAAATTGCAACAATATTAGCGACAAAAACTATGATTGTCGCTAATCAGGAATGACATTTGTGACGAAATTATTTCATCACATATTTGGCAACAAATCTCTTTTGTCTCCAAATTCATCGTCAAATTGATGGCAAATCTGGATTTCATTGCTAATTTTGCAACGAATTCTGGATTCATCGCAAAAATAACCCTAAAACCAATATTGTTGGTGCAGGGAGCACCAGATAATCAAACTATAGTTTTAATAATGGTAAAGGGTTTAAGTTAAGCTTGTGAAGATTACTAATAAGCTAAACAAAGTGTGTAGATTGCATAGGAAAGTCCTAGTTACAATTGGGCAAAGAAAGTCCTAGTCTAGAGGACTGGGCAGGCAAGTTCT
This sequence comes from Curcuma longa, assembly GCA_025388495.1. Classification (NCBI taxonomy): domain Eukaryota; kingdom Viridiplantae; phylum Streptophyta; class Magnoliopsida; order Zingiberales; family Zingiberaceae; genus Curcuma; species Curcuma longa. The sequence goes on from JAOBBC010031129.1 coordinate 2,524, forward strand.
AGTTTGGAGGACTAGGTAAGGAAGTCCTAATCAAGAGGATTGGGCAGAAAGACTTGGTAGATCAAAGCACCAGGTGGAAAGTCTAGGCGGGTCTACTGAAGGACTGAGTTGGTAAAGGTAAATTCTCTTGAGAGGAGTGGATGAGGGTGCGTTTCCTAGAAGGGAATAGTAGGCGTCAGTCTGATATAGAGTTTCACTGAAAGCCTAAAAATTAAGACCAGATAGTTGATAAACTATCTATTTTCTATTTTATATATACTGGACTAATTCTGTGATGTAGGAAATGAGGGACCGACACTTTGAGTTCTAGGCACCCCTATCTAGATCTAGGCAATCGGACGATCCAGGCAACTGGAAGGGATTCAAGCTCTCGGACATTAGCCGATCGAGCCAGCGAGCCAGATGAGATGGAAAGTCTTAGTGGTCGAGAGACCTCAGCCTCCAGGCGCCCAGAGATGGATAAGGCGCGGCGGAGTCAAAGTTGATCCGACAACCTCCACGTCAGTATCTAGGCACTCAAGGAATACAGGTGCTCGAAAGATGCTGAGTCAACGTCGAAAGCTGATCGACAGGATGACTTAGAAGTTCTCAGATCAGTTTATATAAGCAGCTACAAGAAAAAAAAATCTTAGGACGTTCATTAACGCTACCTCTACGACCGTTCTACGCATAACTAAAGCACTTGAGATGCTGTCGTCGCGTCGAAAAGCCGCACTGATGACTACACACACCTTTTATTCTATTTGTCAATAAAAAAGTACTTAATTTCGCTTATTCTTGAACTTACATCTTTAGGACAGTAAAAATTTACCGGTCCTAAAATTCTGTAAAAGCGAAACTCTCTCTCAGAAGAGGAGAGTTTATTAATGGATTGTTCATTGGAAATGGTCAAGGACTGTGGGCCTTAGAGTAGCAGCCAATGGCAATGAACCAAGTAAAACAAACTTATCACTGTTTATTTTCTGCTATAATTACTTTACTCTGGTTGTTACTGTAGGATCTGTAGGGTGCGCTAGAGGGGGGGTGAATAACGCATGTTTTATTTTTCCTTCATTTGATTCATTCGTTTCTAACACAGATAACTTAGCAGTAGATTAAATAAACAAGCACGGAGACTCACAGATTTTACTTGATTCCTAACCCCTATGGTTAATACATCCAAGGCCTTTGTATGGGAGGCGCTTGTCCACTAGTAGTCTCCTTTCTGAACATTGTTTGGAGGTGGAGAAACTCATCTTATAGTCTAATCAAATAATAAATATAAAAGTACAAAAAGTAAGACTTGAAAATTAACAAAGTCTCGCTGGGCCAATCTGGAAGTCCTGAGCACAACATACTCCTCTTGGAACTTCCTCGGTTGCACAAGCAGGATGTCGTTCACATTTAGCAGCACATCTAGATGAAGAGATTGTGTCTTGGTGCTTCACGCTAAGGCCTCTTATATACACCCTTATCGGCGCTTGGATTCTTATCCAGGCGTCTAGATAAGATCTGATCTTTTCAATTTTATCTGGACTGATTCTTTTGGATCTAAGCGCCTGGAACATATAGGGGCGCCTGGAACACATAGGGGCACCTGGAATAACATTCGGTGCTCGGATCCAATCAACTCGAGCTTGACTTGAGTTGACCCTGGGCTTAGTTCGGCTGCTTCTGTGTGTTCCTCTTATACTTCCTTTGTCATGTTTCTAGCTCCTGATTCTTGCAAGATAAGCATACAAATACATAAACAACCTAAACCTACCTGTAGTCTGTCTGACCTACTAGGCTTACGTAAGTCTTACCCTATAGGTCTAACCTATTGGTTTATCTGTGCCTAACTTTTCGTTAGGACTAGTCACTTTTACAAGTAAACTTCACATCTACTAAACATCCTGTTTGGACTTTCCCTTGCCTAACCTCTAGTTAGGACTAGTCACTTCCCTAGGTAAACTTCTCATCTGTCAAATATCCAGTTTGAACTTTCCCTAATTGCTTAACCTCTAGTTAGGACTAGTCACTTCCCTAGGTAGACTTCTCACCTGCCAAACATCCAGTTTGGACTTTCCCTTCCCTAACCTCTAGTTAGGACTTTCTCTAGCCTCTAATTAGGACTGCCTAGCCTCCAACTAGGACTTCCTTGCCCAATTCTCCAGATCAGGACGTCCTCTGCCTAACCTCCAACTAGGACTTATCCTGTCTAGCCTCCAACAAGGACTTTTCCTGCCTAGCCTCAACTAGAACTTCTCCTTGCCTGGTCTAACTGACTAGGACTTCTTGCTAGTCTTCTAGTCAAACTGACCTAACTAGACTTTACTCATATTCAAACATTATGTTCTGTTTGGATCAACCCTTGGTCAAATAGATCAGACCTAGGTGTATTGTCAAACATCAAAACTCTAGGATCAGACTTAGTGCTCCTTGCACCAACAATCTCCTCCTTTTTGATGTTTGACAATTTCTTAAGTTAATTCAGGTTAAGGGTTTAACAATCTAGGAGAATTCAAGATGTTTAACTTAAGTGCCCTTCTCCCCCTTTTCATACATCAAAAAGTTTTTTATAAATTCAATTTTGCACCAATAATCATGGTAATGCCTATGGTCATAACTTAGTCTTGACAGTTCTTGAAAGACCATAGTAGTTGTCACAAATAATTTTATAAAATAATTTTTTAAAATGATTTTCAAACCAAGTTTTGAAAGACTTTTTAAAAATATTTTATAATAATTTTTCTATAGAATTTTCCAACACAAGTTTTGAAAATATTTTCAAAATAATTTTGCAAAGAATTTTTATATCAAATTTTCAAAGGATTTTTAAATGAGTGTTGAAAGCATATTTCAGAATAGTTTTTCAAGATAGTTTTCAAAATGAATTTTGAAATGATTTTTAAGTTAGTTCCAAAATAAATGGTTTTGAAAAACTAGTTATTATCCTTATAAATCAGAATCTCCTTCTTAACCTGACAGATCCTTAGGACTCTTTGTTAACTACAAAGCAATCTTCCTATGTGTCTTAGGGTTGGATTCAAATAAAAAAGGATAAATATAAAGTTAATTTTGAAATATGACTTTGAATTATTTTTCAAAGCTTTTTGAAATATTTTTTTAAATATTTATAAAAACTAATTTTGAAGTGTTTATATACAAATTAATTTTAAAATAATTTTTTTCTTTCGATTTAGATCTTCCTCTAAATCTGATACTCTCTTAGGGCTCCTTGTTAACCACAAGATAAACTCCCTAAGTGTTTTAGAGGTTAATCTAAATCAATAGAGCAAATAACTTATGATTTTTTAAAAACTTTTAAAATATAATTTAATTAAATTTTTAAGTTTGAACTCCCCCTAAAGCTGATACTCCCTTAGGGCTCCTTGTTGACTACAAGACAATCTCTCTATGTGTCTTAGAGGTTGTTCCAAGTTAAAAGCATAATTTTTAAAATATTTTGCAAACTATGAGTTTTCAAAAAATATTTTTAAATAGTTTTTTCAAAAATGTCTATTGAAAATCAGGTTTTTTAAGAATACTGCCCCCCTCAACTAGACACTTTTCTTAGGATATTTTGGTTACCCACAAGAATTTTTTGCCTATGTGTACGGTTGTTAGACATAGTGTTGATGTAGAGGTTTGTGTCTAAGTGTTGGTCAATCAATTTTTAAATATATAATATTTTGAAAACTATAGTATAGATATACACAACACGCATGAATTTTAAGTAAATATTAAAATTTAAAAAATAGTTAAATAATTTTTCAAAGTATTTTTTAAAACTTTATACTTTAATTGTCCTTATCATCTCACTTATTCTAAGTGCCTCAGTACATGACATACAAGGGTTACCTTATAGATTTTATAAGATGATTTGTCAATTTTATCTTTATTAATTTTAAGTTAAGTTCTAATGATTGTTTGACCTTGTATTAGATTCAGGTTTAACTGTCAATAAATTAAGTACATATTTCAAAAATCAACTTCTAGGTCGTGGCGAGGTAAGACCCTTCTTGGTTATTGGAACAACGACCACTTCGTTAGATAAAGCCTTTTTAAGAAATTATAACCTTAATTAATTTCTTGAGAACCCTTGGTCTAACTAGTCTAGGATGTGATGAGGTAGTCCTTGGGGCAATGGTGCAGCGGTAGGACATCCAGGTTGTCACTCAGGCACCTGCGGTTCGATCCCCAACTACGGTGTATTTTGCAGAAATTTTTCTTCAAATGGAGAGCGCAATCAAAGGATGTTGGACGTCTGGGCTGGCCGCTGCGTGCACTTCCCGATTTACCCTAGTGGCCTGTGGAAAACTTCCGTGGGGCCAGACCGCTCACCCCAGAGATAGTCAATGGGGCTAACTGAGATTTATCATTTTAGGATGTGATGAGGTAGTTTCGGTTAATTCCACTTAGCTAAGCAAACCAACCGAGATACTCCTTACCCCACTTGACACCTAGACCAGGCTTCCTTAACATACTATCATTTCGCCCCACCCTGGTACTATGTTGGGCAAGTATCAAATACTCATATATTCTTAACTAACTATTCTAACTTAAGTCATAAGTAAACATGATTACATGACTATTTGTGTAAAGAATAATTAAAACAGATGCCTGTATATGGCAGTTATACAAGAGTCAAACAAGTCAAACAATTTTTTTAAATTTCTAATAATGTATCAAATTCTCGATTTGATATATTTCATATGAACTCACAAATGTGTCAACCCACTATGACACACTTTGAATTTTATTAGAATTTTATTTTCATTATATAATATTTTAAATTAGTTTTATAATTATAAATATTTTATTATAATTAAGTTCATGGCTTACGTTTATTTGAATTTTTAATGTATTTTAAATATTAAATTTGATTTTTTTAATTTTTAAAGTTGTTTTTAATGTTGAATATTTAATTTATTTTGAATTTATTTTTTAATTTTTTAATTTTAATTTGAATTTTTAATTTAAATTTTAAATTTAATATTTAATTTAAATTTTAAATTTGAATTTTAACAATTAATTAATTTTTTTTTTAGGATGAAGTTTTAATTTTAGATTTAAATTAAGTTACGTTCTTTATTAAATAGAACTTGATAATAATTAATTCTATTATTTAAATTTAAATTTTTAAGATTTAGATTTGACTTATTAAAATTTATAGAATTATTTTCTTACATTTTAGAATTTAATTTTGAGTTTTTATATTTAAATTTTAAAATTTTAAATTATTCATTGTTTTATAATTAAAGGTTTTTAATTATTAATTTTATTATTTAATTTTAGATTTTTAATATTTAAATTTGATTGATTATTTTAAAATTTAAAAATTTATTGTAAAAATTTTTAAGATTTAATTTTAAATTTTTGGGTTTTGAATTCTTGTTATTATTATAATGATCCTAATTATTTAATTTCGAGTAATTAAGTAAATTTAAATTTTCTAACTTATCTTGATGGTTATTAATTTTAGCTTATTTTATTAAATTTTTATTAATTTTTAAATTTATTAAATTAATTAAATTTGAATTATTTAATTGTGAATTATCTTGGTTGAATAAGGTAAAGAATTGATCTAATTTTTTATTTATTTATATTAAATCTAAATTAATTAAATTTGAATTATTAATTTTGTTAAATTTGAATTTAATTTAGATTTATTAATTTATTTATTTAAATTAATTAATTTTAAATTCTTTGAATTGGTCAAATTTGAATTAGTTAGATTATTTAAATTATCTAAATTTGAATTATTCAACTTTGAATTGTTCTAATTATTTGAATTATTCAAATTTGAATAGGTCAAATTATTTAAATTTAAATTATCTAAATTTAGATGGTTCAAGTTTAAATTGGTTAAATTATTTAAATTTGAATTATCTAATTTTAAAATTTTAAATTAATTAAATTTTTTAAGTTATCTAGATTTAAACTTTTAAAATTATTTAAATTTTTAAAATTATCTAGATTTAAAAATTTTAAATTATTTAACTTTGAATGTTCTGAAGTAGTCAAATTAATATTTTTATTAATTTTTATTTATGAATTATCAAAATTATCTAAATTTTTAATAAAATTAAATCTAGCATGCAAAATTCTAAGGGTATTTTCATAATTAAACAGACTTACTAGAATCGCATCTCCTAATTCTGATTTCTTCTCCGCCATCTTCCTCTTCGGGCATCGATTCTTATAATGTCGGTATTTTTGGCACTTGAAACACGTAATGTGCTCTTTGTTCCTCCTAGCACTTAGCATCAGTTGCTCCTTGATCGGCGGTGGTGTCGTTCGAGTCTTACGAATAGGACAATGATTTTTATAGTGCCCTCTCCCTTCACTTAAAACAAATTATATAAAATTTAAAATGAACTTTAAAAATTTTACCTCACTCCCTCTCCATATTTGTGGTCTTGCTCCCGTGGCGATTAGCCCGATCAAGAGCAAGCCTACTCTGATACTAATTATAGAATCTGTGGGCGACCATGTGTTCTTATACGTATCACCCACGAAAGGGGTGAAGAGGTTCGGATTGAGAGAGAAGTTGGCTCCGCGCTACATTGGACCATTGAGATATTAGAGTGGATTGGCGAGGTGGCATATCGCCTGACATTATCGCCGACACTTGCTGGTGTTCATAGCGTATTTCATGTTTCTATGCTGCGAAAGTATGTACCTCATCCTTCGCATGTTCTGAAGGAAGTACATGTTCCTCTCCAATCGGACGCGTCTTATGAGGAGATTCCAGTGTAGATTCTTGGTCATAAGGAGCGACAATTATGGAACAAAACCATTCGACTTGTAAAAGTCAGATGACAGCACCATACAGATGAGGAGGCTACTTGGGAGCTGGAGGATGTTATACAGGATCGATACCCTTATCTATTTACTTAAGGTATGATTTAATTATTATAATATTTCTATACCATAGTATGAAGATAATAAATTTGAGGACCAAATTTTTGTTAGTGGGGAAGAATGTAAAATACGAGAAATTAAAGGGGTTATTTGAAGATAAATTGACCCTATTGGTTAAGGTTTAAGGGGGGATTAATGATGCCATTAAGGGGTTAATTAAAACAAATCCTTAGCCCAATTAGGAGTTTAATTGGCTGAACCCATTTAGCCAATTTGAGCCCAATTAACCAGCCCATGTAATATTGGGTTTGGGTTCGAGTCGGGTTAAACTCGAAATCTGTTAAGAAATCATTAAAAACAGGGATCACGAGCGCGATCACTGTTCTCTCTGTTAGTACCGATGAAATCAAAATATCTCCACAATGACATGATATTGTCCACTTTGGGCCTAAGCCCTCATGGCTTTGTTCTTGGGCTCTCCCCAAAATATCTCATGCCAATGGAGATATTTTCCATCCTTTTAAATTCATGATCTTTTCCATGTGTTTTAGATGTGAGTCTATGTTTGCACCCTTGCAACCCAACAACCCCCCCTCAAACAAAGGATCACAGGCCCCCCTCAAATGGAAAGCCTTCGTTTAATGTTCAAATCCTCGACCCACCAGAACTTTCTGCCCCTCGATCCACCCGATCTACTAGGACTTTCTGCCTAGTCGTAACTAGGACTTTCTGCCTGGTGTCTGGTCCTCTTGATTCAGACACGGGAGCACCCACTTTCTTTGTTTAAGGTTCAACTCATATGGTTAGATCTAGATCATGGCTCTTCCGACGATTAGTCCGGTGAAGAGCGACCTCGCTCTGATACCAACTGTTAGTACCAATGGAATCAAAATATCTCCATAATGGTATGATATTGTCCATTTTAGGCCTAAGTCCTCATGGCTTTGTTCTTGGGCTCTCCCCAAAAGACCTCATGCCAATGGAGATATCTTCTATCCTTTTAAATCCATGATCTTTTTCATGTGTTTTAGATGTGGGACTATGTTTGCACTCTTGCAACCCAACACTCTCGAGCTCGCAATCTCCTTTCCTCTGCAATGTGATTTTATTCCTCTTCCCTTCCTCAATCGCGCTTCCCCAATACCAGTGCCGAAGCTGAGGTGAATCACCAGTGACTAGGGGTTTCAACTGTCGGGGCTTGGTTCTCGCTGGGAGTGGCTGGGATTGTCAGGTGGTGGCGAATGATGCGACGAGAAACAGAGTAAGCTCGGATTGAAGGAGAAATTGATTAGTGAGTTTAATCCCTAGTTGAATTCCTAGTTTAGGGCGTTTCGTTGGGTTTTCTTCAGATCTAGGAGCTCACTGATTTGTTGGGAAATAGATCGGAGGGCGGTGGGTTTCGTCAGTGAAGCGGAGTGTGGAATCAGAGTGGATCTAAGTCATGATTGGATCGGATCTAAGGTAAGTTCTTGACTCTGGTTAATCTTGGTTTGGTGATGATTTTTGGAGTTGATCGGATGTTGAGATTATGGTGATTTTGGCTCTGTTGGGTTGGATACTATGCGATCGAGTTTTCCTGAGTTTGGGTTAGACCTGTTGATTACTGTTGGAACGATTGGAGCTAGGCTTTGATCGAATTGTAGTTACTGTTTTATTAGATTGATCTATTGTTAGGATTGAGATTTAATTTATTTCAAATCTGTTCTTGCAATTATGTTTCGGTTAGGATAGGTTTGCCTTGTTGATTAGCTTACTATTGGATCCGGTTGTAACAAATAGAATCATGTATTTCATTGGTTTAATTGGGTTTTAGATGATAGGTTTAATGTTGAAATTTATTAGGGTTTGCTTTGTTGCAAGTGTTGACATGAACGCAATTAGTCTGATTAGGTTTATTTGATCCTTAGCTTGAGTCTAAACTAACTTGTATCAATTTGACTTGATCAATTGGTTTAGATTTAGTTGAAGATCAATTAGAAGGAGATTAGCTCGTGTTTAATTAGCAAGAGAATTGGATGTGTTGGATTTGATTAGGTTGGTGGGATTTGGAGATAACAATTGGATTATGAATCCAATTGAATTATAGTTTTAATTAAATTGTGGTTAGGATTGTTTTTAGGTAAAATTTAATGTATTGTTGTATTTAGTATTGTATGTTGTAATTTGCAGGATTTTGACTTGTTAATAAAATGACAAAGTTAATATTATATGTTGTAATTTTCTGGGGGTTCTTTTATTGACGTTCGTCAGATCAGGTGGGTACCCCTGTACTTGGTCAATACATGTTTCATTTATAGTGCAAGACTTAGTATAACCTATTATTATTAATTGCCCTATTGTTTTCCTGATTACTTAAGTTAGTTATCTTATTGATATCTTTGTTTCACTCGTTGCTTGATACATGTCTGTTGACCTTTGATAAGATCTATTTGTTGTCAATACAGTCTCAATTATGTATCATTGATCTGTGATGACTTATTCTGATTTATGTTGATTATACCAGAGTAGATGTAGGCATTATTTGATGAATTGAGCATCATAACATCTACATGCTAGTAGTAGGTGTTGTTGGCTGATGTTGTTGTTGGCACTCACCTGACACCGTGTTGTAGTGGGATAGAGGTGAGAGCATTTGTTGCGCTATGTTGGGTGCAACCAAGACTGGCTAGATAGTCCTCCTGAGATACTGTCCGCTCCCCACTTGATTAGTAGTGGTTTGTTGTTGGAGCCTGTGTAGTTGTCCAGTCGTGCGCCTCAGTTCACTACACTGGGTGGGTGACTAGGGATGACGAGTGCAGACAGCGACCATGCATGTTGCCTGTGATGTGTGTTGCATATCTGCATGCATTTGTTGATTATTTTACTGCATTTGTTGTTTACAACATCTTTGCATGTGACTGTTGTACTTG